>OY997378.1:5754851-5897351 GCA_963921505.1 Phakellia ventilabrum | reverse complement strand
AAGGATAGTCCTTGGGTCCACTGGACATGGATGGATGGATACTGTTGGGTCTGAAGGTTCTCAGTGATGTGAGAAGTGTGAGAAATTGTGGAATTACGTAGAGGTTCTGTGTTTGACGTCATGGCCGCATCATATATCCGAATAAATTACATATTTACTCCCATTTTGTGAGTAGAATAAGATTAATATTTCATATCTAAATACCAGCCGGTATTAAATTACATGCATTCGCGTTGGCGCGCGTGTAACTCGCACTCGTTATCACCCGGGATGTACATGTAAGTCATCCATCCCCAGCATGGGAATGAGATTATAGAGACCCTGTAGCGGAATCAGGAGACCCAGTATGGGAACGAGGTTATTGGTGTGCTCCTTTAAGCATCATGCTTTTCCCCCTTTCCATTCCCATACAGTGCCGACATCTGCCGGGAACGGAACCGGACTGACTACTACATGTGCCCAATCTGTGACGAGCGCTGCGACTTCTGGTGGTTCACTGATACTTGCAGCTTTGCTCGAGTGAGTATTGTAGTCATGTCTGCTATGAACAAAACCTGTGTACATTTAGTATACTAGATTACCGATCCTTTCACCCTGAAGTGAATTTACACCAAGAGTCCGTATTATGAACTCTTCACGCCTCCTCTGGATGACCTTTAATTTCTCGTAGGTATTGGGACATCCTACGCAATATTCTAACCTGCGGTGCATGTGGTCTGCTAATTAACACCTGCCAATTTTTGCCGGCAGCACTCCTGATATCACACACAAAACATTTGCCCCACAATATTCTGCATTCACCTTAGAAATGTCGATCTTCATTTGTAAATGCATTACAGTATGTGCTCAAATCAATGCCATGTTGTGTCATTGTCTCTCCTGTAGGTCGCCTTACTCTTCGACAACGGAGCGACGGTGTTCTTTGCCATCGTCATGGCCTTCTGGGGTGAGTTGGTGTGCAGTGGGGGAACATTGTCTGTGATGCCTGCTTTGGAGTGTCTGTAACAAGTGGTCTCGCTGCTTATAAAATGGTCCACACACACACACACACACACACACACATGCACACACGCATACATGCACATGCACAAACACGCACACACACACACACACACACACACATATGCACACACGCATACATGCACACACGCATACACGCATACATGCACACACGCATACATGCACGCGCACACACACACACACACACACACACACACACACACACACACACACACACACACAGCTGTGTTCTTCTTGGAGTTCTGGAAGCGTCGTCAGTTCAA
The DNA here is from genome assembly GCA_963921505.1 of Phakellia ventilabrum. NCBI lineage: Eukaryota > Metazoa > Porifera > Demospongiae > Axinellida > Axinellidae > Phakellia > Phakellia ventilabrum. The sequence continues at coordinate 5,896,068 of OY997378.1, read as the reverse complement.
GCTCCAGTATGACTGGGACATGTTGGGCTACGAAGATGCTGAGGTGGGGAGCTGTGCATGAGTTTATGATTACCGTATAGCGGGATTTTTTCGAGGGAGAATATTTTCACGAATTTTGCGGCCTTGCGACTATCCGTGAAAATATTCTCCGTGAATTTTTTAGTTATCGGCACGTGACCTATTGAGCGCAAGTACTAGTGCAGGTGCAAAATCGACCTTGAATGATGGCACTATCCAGCGCGTGGAGTCGGCACTACCACTGCCCGATGGTTCGCTATCAATGCAGGTACCGGCTTCCAGCATTGCAGCTGCCAATAAAGCCGTGAAAGCCATACTACCGGCGACGAGCGAGACAGGAAGGCAGGAGCGGGGGCGTACGACTACTTCACTGCACTGCCGAAGAGAAGGCTCAAATTGGAAAGAATCATAGGTTCCAAAGTATAACTCACACTCATGACGCCTTTGTTCTCGAAACAAACTCGAACGATCGAAGATAGTGTAGCACGTGTTAGGTAGGCGTGGCTTTGTTTTAGCGGCACCGCGAAAATTTTCCCACCAAAATTTCCATTTGGCCGTACATACCGGCGATTCGCGGAAAATTTCTCCCTCGAAAAAATCCCGCTATACGGTATGCAGTTGTTGCTTATAGCAACGTAGAGGCATAGCAACTCTGTGACCATTTTAGTAGCCATAAAAGTAGATACTAGCCTCGTTCCCAGGCTCACTTTAAATCATGTGAGAAAAAGTACCAGGTTCTCCAGTGTGAAACATGCAGAGAGCCTGCGGACGAGGCTAAGTGGATACGTTTCATACTGTTGTTTGTTCCGTACCGTTGTGTGATTGTACTACGAATACGGAACGTAAACTTTATTTGTACTGTACATGTACATGTATAAATTCACTCTGTGGTTCATGTATAGACATGTAATACAGTTCACCCTGTTGTACATACATACCTATCCCATGTACATATACACATACGAAAGACTCATGTAAATCCACCCTACATGTATATTTACATGCATGTGCATGTGCACATGTTGTTACAGCATGTGATAATTTGCATCTGACCTTTCACCCAAATTTTCTGCCCTCCAAGGTTGTGGCTGTGTCAGGAAGGCTCGGGGGGTGGGGGGGGGGGGGGGGTATTAAGAATGGTTAGGTTACTGTATTCATTGGGGGGCACTAAATGGAGAAAATACATGAGCATGTGTCTTCCAATGTGGTTCTCTTGCATTTTTGCTTGTAATTGTGTCCAGAGCTTTTACCGCCCATTACGCCCTTGCTTGTAAAACTTTCTTTATTGTTCCTGCTTACTGTTCAACAGGAGCGAGCTCGTCCAGAATTTGAGCAGAAGATCAAGCGCTACATCCGTCGCTCCAAGAGCGAAAAGGAGGCAAAGAGGTTCACCATCTTCAACGAGGTGCTGAACCGCAAGGAGTACATCCAGCCGGCACATTGGTTCATTCCCAAGATCGTATCCTCCTTCTCCATCCTTATCTCTATGGTGGGTGTGGCAGTACACATACACATACACACATGCGCACACACACACACGCACGCACACACGCACACACGCAGGCACTCACACATAGCTACTACATGTACTAGCCTGTACTAGCCTGTATGATTCTGTATTCACAGATCTGTTTCCCAAACAGGTTGCTGTTGTGATTGCTGTTGTATTCTGTGTCCTGCTCTATCGTCTTGGCGTTGCCGGGGTGATCTACCGACTCCCCGGGGGTCCCAGTGTCGGAGATATCATCGTATCGATCACCGGAGCTATGATTCAGCTTGTTGCCATCATCATCCTCAACCAGGTCTACGAAAGGCTTGCCCTTGTCTTGACTAACTGGGGTGAGGAGGGGAGGGGAGGGGAGGGGAGGGGAGGGGGATATAGTTGATGTGGCGGAGGAAGGGGGGCAGAGAGAAGGAGCAGAGAGAGGGCTGTAGTGGATGGGCAGAGGGAAAGGCTAGATGGACTGAGAGGGAAAGAGAAAGAGAGCGATGGGCAGAGGGAGAGAGAGAGATCGACCGAGGAAGGGGAGGTGGGGAGGACAGGGAGAAAACAAGGAGATGGTAATGAACGGATTCGTACATTAACTGCTAGGATTTTGAAAGCGCGAGTGGCTGGTTTCATGATTTTAGGTTCCCACTTCTCTTCCACCTGCAGAGCTCCACCGCACTCAGACGGAGTACGACGACAGCTTCATCACCAAGATGTACCTCTTCCAGTTTGTCAACTTCTACTCCTCCATCTTCTACATCGCCTTCTTCAAGGGCAAGTGAGTACTCAGGAGTATAATTATTGTAGTGGGAGGCCTCGTACATGTGTATTTAACACTTCGGAGACCTACATTTGATCATATGGTGTACTTGGTAGGTTGTGTAGCTCGATTTATTGTGAACTTCTCAATGACTGTTTTCTTCAGCTTTACTGGCTACCCTGGGGGCTACAATCGCATTGGTGGTCTCCGCCTGGATGAGTGTGCGGCCTACGGCTGTCTCCTGGAGCTCACCATCCAACTGGGAATCATCATGGTTGGCAAGCAGGTCCTCAACAATGCCGTCGAGCTGGGAGTGCCGTGAGTCTGTCTGTCTGTCTGTCTGTCTTTATTGTGGCTGCCGCTACGGCTTGTCCTCGGTGCAGATGCATATACACATTATGAGCTAAGCTACGCGTGTATAGGCTAGGCAAGGCAATCAGACATTTTGGAAGGATAGTGGCAGGGCACTTGTAGGCCTTTGTGACACTACAGATTATGTACATGTAATGTCTGAGTTCCTTGCAAAGAATTTGACTTGAATATTCATATGCACACTCACACATACCCCCCCCCCCCCACATGCACACACACACACACACACACACACACACACACACACACACACACATGCTCACAGGTACGGGAAGCGACTCATTAAGTGGTTCCAGCACAAGGACGATACAGAGGAGGACGTCTACACTCGCTGGGAAAAGGACTTTGACCTCATTGGCCTTACTGAGCATGGCCTTTTCTATGAGTACCTTGAGCTGGGTATGTTCACTGCAGGGCTTCGTTTGGGGGGGGAGGGGGGGATTGGATTCGCCCCCTTTTGGAAACTTTGTGCCCCCCCTTGGGATTTCAACCCTTCAAAATTGGCTATATGCACGCCCCCCCCCCCCAAAATGTCTTTCAACATGCTTTTGCCCCCACTTGGGGATTTTCCTAAATGAACCCCTGTTCACTGATTGTTGAATTGCTTGAGTTATACATTGCAAATGAGCCAATTAGATAGCCTCCTTTCTACAGTTCTTCTAAACCGTAGGTAGGGAAGATATGGGGTGGAATCTGCAGCATTTGCGAACATGTGCCATCTTATGGAGGCTTGTATTTCAGGAATGGGGATAGCTGCATATGTTTAATGTGATATAGTTGAAACTTACTTCTGCTATACCAAGCCATTATCTCGCAAAGATATGAATAAAAATGTCAGTTACAGGTTATTGCAATTTTGGTCACATAATTCTCGTGATGATTTTCTTGTGGTTGACATCTCTCTTTTTACCTACAGTGATCCAGTATGGCTTTGTGACCATCTTTGTGTCGGCCTTCCCTCTGGCTCCATTGTTTGCCCTGCTCAACAACTGGGTGGAGATCCGCCTTGACGCTCACAAGTTTGTCACCATCTTCCGTCGACCTGTTCCCGAGCGTGCACAAGATATCGGTGAGTAACGTCTCTGCAATGCTTTTATAACAGTAACTCTCGCTGTGCCGTAGCATGGATGAACACAGAGGAGATTGGAAGAGGTCCATGTGTGTGTATGTAGTAAGCATGTGACTTCAATTGGTATAGTCCCTCTGCTGCCATAATGCATGTTGTTAAGTAATAGTTATACACCAGTTTGCAGTGCATGACGGGGGTTAATTAGTGCGCGAGGTCAAAGTAGCTATAGGTCGAGGGCAGGATAATGCACGAGCCGAAGGCGAGTGCATTATCTGCCCGAGACCTATAGCTACTTTGACCGAGCGCACTAACTAACCCCGTAATGCACTGCCAACTGGTGTCTAACTGTTTTAGTGCTCTCACTGACCCGAAACAGCCATAGGTCTTGTGGGCGTCATTTAGAAAATTGTGCGTTGTCCAAATAATGCACACTTACCGCGATAAGTCGCGATAAGTGTGCTTTATGCTGATTTAAAGCGCTGTCATGTGATCGATCTAGAGACTTCCGATTCGTTGAGGGTCACGTGAGTAGCACTAAGACACTCATTGTGCCTTTAGGAGTAGGGAGAATTTGCTACATGGTAACAGAGGTGGACTATAAGCACTAGCATTGTTTCTACTGCAAAATGGTAGGGTACAGTCTTTGAGCCACCCCACTGGTACTAATGCCTCAGTGCCTCTAGTGGCTAGATCATATGTACCTGTAAGTGAGTGGGTCTAACACACAGCAACAGTGCTTTTGTAAGGCAATAAGGTTGCAAAACCGTACTGCACCATGTTTCTCAGTGTCCTGTGCTTTTCGAGGGCTATAAAAGCTGCAGAGGCAGTGTTGAAAGCCATTCGATATCGGATTACTGTCTGGAAGCCTAGAGCACTACGGGCGAGCCTAAGTTATATAACTGAGCTAGTCAGGCTACTGCGCTATATACTTACTGCTTCAGTATTTACGTATGTGTGTACCAAAGATTTATCATGCTCGGAATGTATTGATCATGTAATTTCTTGATATCACAGCCTCTTCCAACCTCCTCTGAGACAAACGCTGAATTTGAACTGACTCTGTAGTCTTGCAATATATCATGAAACTAATTGCCTATACGGTCCAAAATTCACGTGGACATTGTAACTATGTATGACTCTCGAATGCACTAGCAATTCTTGTTCTCAAGCCCTGTACCCAGATTTAATTTCTGCATGGTTGTGAGCTCGAGCTAAAATTTGGGTGGAAGGCCTGGGTACGAGGCTATGCACTAGCTACTTTTACATGAACTTCTCCCGTCCTCCTCGTCCTCAGGTGCATGGTACATCATCCTGAACGTGGTCTCCAACCTGTCCGTCCTCACAAACGGGTTCCTCATTGCCATCACGGCTCAGTTTGTCCCGCTCGAACTGGTCTACATCAAGGGGGACTATCGAGACGACTACGAAGCTGCCCTCTCTCGTAATTTCACCGAGGAGTATCCTCTGGGGCGATATTCTGGATATCCTACCTTTTCCACGAGTCTTTTCGATGTTAGCTCTCTGCTCGATGGGCAGGCTTTCCCCTTCTACGAAGTACAAGAGCTCGACGAGTATGACGACAATGGCACTCAGATTTTTGTCGATGACCCTTCAAACCCGGGCACTGAAGTAGAAGTTCTTCATCTTCCGTTTATTGACTTTGATTGTCTTGACACAATGGGTTATGACACAGATGGGTGTACCGTCCCTTACATTTATGTTGTTGAGCGCCCTAATAGAGACCTCGTACCAGAGGAGAGAACGGGCTTTACTCTAGCCCAGTATGGAGCCTTCTTTGCTGGCGTGAATGGATCGGCTACCTGTGCAGGCAGAGATTTGCTATTTAATGTTACCGCGGGTGTATCACCAGAAGTGGGAGGGGTCTGTGCCAATTTGACCGTTGAATGCCGGTAAGTGATTTTCTATATAATATGACATACTATATTAGTAATCGTACGGTTTTTGGAATCAGATACTTTTGTAATCCAGCGAAGACTGTAGCTATAGGAATTGTGCCTGCAAAATTAATAATTGCACTTGCCATGGGCAAAATTGCACTCGATTCGCTTGTGCAATTACCTTGCCTATTGCTCATGCAATTATTTCCAAATCGCACTCAAATCCATGTGATTACCCATTCTGATTTATAAGTAAAAAGATTACTGTATAAAAGTTTGCGTACAATCTTATACCAAAGATACTAGTCTACAGGCAGAGAAATGTATAACATTAGCATGGGTTGCTGTGGTAGCACTCATAGTGGACTCAAGAAGGGTGCTCTTGTGGTATTCGCCCCCACATTATACCACGGCGACCCATGTTCTAGTGCATAAGCAGCACTGCAGCCACCGGCACATGTAGCTTGGACTAACCCACTGCCTTACGTGGAAAACTATTTAGCAGTTTGTTGTTGTTTTATTTTGAAATATCAATCTTGTTTCATTACATCTTAAGGTAATTGCACTTGCATCTTAAGGGGTTCAGTACATCTTAGGGTTCATTACATCTTAAGGTTCATTACATCTTGTTTTATATCAATCTTGTTCCACTGTGGGGTGGAGCCTGTTGATGTCATCTCTGATCGTACTGAGCTTTTGAGTTAGCAGTAGCTATCCCGCCTATCCTATGACATGCAAACCAAGTCAAGAAGGAAAGGGCAACTTTTTCCATGAGGTCAAAGTACTAAAATAAACATTCCACTGACCACATCAAAGAAAATCAAGTTAGGAAAGGGGGGGGGGGGGGGGAGCACCCTGGTACCCCTCTTTGGGGGAAACTGACTATGGTGATGTGTCTTGTTCTGTTCCATATAGCTCCCGAGTCCTGCGGGATAAGGATGGTGGCCGTCCGTTGCGATACTGGCAAAGCTTCACGGCCAGGCTTGGCTTCATTGTCATCTTTGAGGTAACTAAGAAAGCAGGTGTTTTTTTACTTAACCGTATTCCAGTGCTGTGTGGTGGAGGTGTGGGGAAGAGTGTGAGAAGTTATAAAATGTGTTGCAAATGTGGCGGAGAAGAAAGTGGCTAATATGAAAGATTTAGAATTAGAATCCAAAACCGATTGCAAGTCACTGAAAATTGCATGAACTACACAAGTACAGCTACCCTAGGAGCATGTGACCACAATTTGAAATTCAGTAGCTCCTGAATTTGATGTGTATTTTTTACAGTTTAGGGTGGGGGGCAGGCTTAAATATTTATTGGTTAGACCACTCTGATTCTGAGCGCTTCTAGCCTCGTCCCCAGGCCCTCCCAAACACAGGGGATAGCCCGGTATCTTTCTCACGTGAGTGACGTTCAGAGTGGAAAGGGGGTGAAAAGGACTTGATGATGTGTAGGCGAACGCAGCCTGTTGATGCCACAGACTGAGTGTTCTAGTGTCACTGGTGAAAGGTGGAGAAACACAGCTGTTTTTTGATCAGTTCCTGAATATGCATAATTAAGTTGAAAAGGTCCAGGCTCTTCCCTGTTTTTTGTTATTGTTGTTGTTTTTCAAGGGGAGAGCCTGGGGGCGAGACTAGAGCCCTAGGGCTCAGAACCACAGTGGGCTGACACAAAATCGAGTACTGGAAATTGCATGAATTACGCAAATATGAAGTAAAATACATGACATTTTACATGTATACTCTATGGCCGGCCAATGACAACAAAAACTTTGAAACACATTTCGAGTTCAATAGTTGTAGGTTAGACCACTCCGGTTCTGAGCCCTTCTGAAACCCTCCAGACCTCCTCTTGAGCTGCCCTTGTACTTGATACGCCTGCCATTGATACATCCTCGGTCTCTTAGAAGCAGGAATAGCCCCCAAAACAATTGTCTTTGTCCGCCTTGTTCAGTGAAAACTGTCGTCCTATTCCCATGCAGGCAGACAAAGTATATAGTAGCCAATATGTCTGATAAAAAAGCTGCGGTGTTTTATCTTAGATTCATGTGTATGGAAGATGCAGTCTTGTGTATGGCACTCTAATTATTCTATGCAATCCTCACACACATTCATGCACTTGTGTACGGACACACACACATACACACATACACACACACTATACCTCATGCCGTCAACAGCATTTCATCTTCATAATCTCGGCATTCATTGCGTGGCTGATCCCGGATGTGCCACAGAGTGTGCAGAATGAGATCCAACGCGAGAAGCTACTCGCCTATGAAGCCATCCACACCCGGGTTGCCAAGAAGAGCGCTTCTGCCTCGGCCTCCCCCCAGCCGGCGGAAACGGTGGAGGCGCTTTGACCTCGCGCTTTAGCTACTTGTTGATTTTGAGACTCAAGTGTACCATAGCAATTAATATCTAGAGTGAACCCTTTTTGAGTTTGTTTCCCTATGGAGATTTTTAGTTAGGCCGTGTTTGAGATAAGATAAGATTGTTGTACTGTAGACTGAGAATCCCCGAATCTTTTAGAAGTTGTTAGATAGTATGCACAAACCTTTTATTGATATAGTTATGATGTTGGATGGATTATTACTGATGAATGATGTTGAAAGAATTTTTTTCACAAAATACAATGTATATGTAGGGAAGCTACTCACTCCCCTTCCCCCCCCCCCCCCCACACACACAAGCTCTGCTCCTCAGTGGTTTTGTGGTGTAAAGAGGTTTTGTAAGTCGTCTGTCTGAGCCAATCAGAGGTGCACCATCCTGGGCATAATTATTGTTTATCCCAGACAAATAACCTTAAATGACAGGCTACTGGTCCACCCTAAAAAATTTGAAGGGGTCAGAACCACAGCTAGTGGACTAATCCAAAATGATCTGCAGTACTGTATAGAAATTGCAAGAATCACACACAAAAAAGAGTAAAATAAGACCAACTTCAGAATTTTTAGCAGCTCTGAAGCAGATATATTCTAGGACAGGACATCCCTCCAACAGATCTATGTCATTCCTGTGATGGCTAGCTAGTAATTCAATTAGCAAGAGTAAATCAAATTCTAACATGCAGGTGGAGACCAAGGTGAAAGTGTGGTGCTGTGATGGCAGGGCAGATGGGATGGATAATATTCACCTGTGTGTATATTCCTGTCTCGCCTGCATGGGTATGAGGCTTTATTTCTTGCTAGGATACTGGACATGCAACTTGTCCCGTTGCAATATTCATACAAACTACAAGCTAATATACACAACACTCTCGAGCATAATTATTACACATTCATATCCACAGGTTAATGCTAACCATGCATGCATTAATTGTAAACTCTGGTAATTTTTGACCTAGTTTCTTACAGAGACTATATTAAACAGCTACCATTACTTCCAGTTAGCCTAATCAAGGTACATGGGTGGGGCCAGTTGATTGGAATACCATTCCAGAGGTACGTAAGACAAATAGCTGGGAGAGTTCCTTTTGCAATTAAGGTACGTGATGCTGTGCACAGGGTTGGCACAGTGGTCAAGAAAGGTACAATGCTAGCGTGCGGATACGTAACGAGTAATCACGTGACTACTCGCATATACATTCGCGATAAATTTCCGTATACCAAGGTCAGCTCGGCATGCGAGTACCATGGCAGAGCAAGTAGAAGGTGCTGAGGCTTTCACAGCCCGAGAGAGCCGCGGCAGGGAACAGTCGCAGACCCATGATCAGTCATCTACCGATGATACCCCTATGGCAGACGAGGAAGAGATGAAGTTGTTAGAGACATCAGAGGTAAGTCGCGATCGGGTCGTGTAGCTCAGGATGTATATTTCTAGTGGTACGTTTCGTTTGTCGATCCATGGCTTATAGAGCATACCATCCATACTTTTGTCTGTCCATGCCACGATCTCCAGCATTATCAGTAAAAAAAATGTGTCCCAACTATAGCTGGATTCCAGAGTCAGTGCAGCAGTTTGCTGAGTAGCTGCAGGAGTGGTAACAACATTCAAGCAATATATTAATTACCACATGGCATATATTGGCACTGTGTAACGTCATGGCATTATTTGCACCCGAGTGCCATGACGTCAATACAGTGCCAATTTTTGCCATGTGGCACTCACAAACAGTGCCAATTTTTGCCATCAGAACCATGTAGAAGGTCATTTCCTCCACTGTATTGTTGGCTTAATGTTGGCACATCAGCTGAACACTGTATGACAGTTTTATTAACCACAATAGTAGGAAATAATGAGGAAATTGCATGGTGCATAGTACAGACTGAATCTGTAGATCACATTAGCTGTAATTTAGAAACCAAATTCTATGCCAAAGTGATGCAGATTGGGGCACTATGGGGTCCATGACTGAGAGAAGCACTACAAAAACCATGTAGTCACAAGTTTATTACTATGCCATTGTAGGAATGTATTGTGCAGTTACACATACACTACAAGCACAATCAAGCTTTACATGTAGTAGTTTGTCTCGGGCTATGTACACAATTAGTCATCTGACCTCTAATTGTGAATGTCAGCTCCCCTAGTTGATCTTTGTTTCACAGACCTGACCGATCCATTCCGATCCATTTTTTTCCAGAACCCAAATAAAAATGAAAGTATGATGTAATACAAGATTACATTGCTCGTGTTCAAAAGTACCTTTCTTATTAATTCGATCGAGATTCAGCAGTGGAGATCCAGCAGTGCTGCATCCATTATTTATAAGACTAGCAGTAGGAACTTGCTAGTACAATATTGCTGTGATGCAATCGAGGCTATGTCTACTGCATTGCTTCTGTGGCCATAAAAGTAAAGCCATTGCAATATATTTGTCAAATCGACCAACCAACACAACATTTTCAGTGAAAGTGCTCATGAAACGAAAGATCCATCCCATTATCATGCAGTGGTATCTGGATTTTGATACTCATGCAAGACGAACTGCCATTAGCAGTAGCAAATCATGTAAGAGACTTTGGTCAGTCAACGATTATGGTGTAACATGATGTTTGTAGTGTTGTGGCCTGGAACAGTTACAAAACATTGATAGAACAACTGAACACTAAAGGCGCTGATACTTAATTGGCATCACTAGCTATGGGTATAAAGTCCCCCCCCCCCCCCCTCCCGTTTCTGCTGCTTAATAAGACAATCTTACTTATCGCCCCCCCTCCTAACCCCCCCCTGCAGCCCTGTAAATACCCTGTTGGAGATGATCACCATGAAATCGCTCAATTATTTTCTTTCCCTTTCAGGCGAAGCCCAGCATTGAAATTGTATTTAAGGATGGAAACAGCCAGATTGGTATGCACTGTTATGATTATACTCTGGAACATGTCAGTATTATACTTAAACGCTCTGTAATATTTGACAACAATGGTTGTTTATACAGGTGTTTGAGAACTACATTAGAGCATTGAACCAAGAAATACATTCCGTCAGCAAATGACTATGTCTGTTTTATGAATGTTAAATTCGATTGGCCAATCATATTTGCTCATTGACTACTTTTTTCCATTAGTGAGCAACGCATTTGTGTAGTTTCAATGGCAATACACTGGCTGCTTAAACGGTTCAGCCTTGTCTATATATACACGTACTGGATGTAGTCGTTGCATAGCTAGAATCTGACTTTCGGGCAGAAAGAGTGGCATAGTAAGTTGCAGAGAGTAATTCCCCAGATGCTGGATCTCCCTGCTATTGATCTAACAGTGGCCATCATTAGACAGTGGATTTGACTGAAGCTCATGCAAGAAGCATACAATAATCAAAGATTCACCTTCCAGTGTGACCAAACTCTGGATATAGTGTGGATTACTGCCCCAGTTAGTCACGTCCCCAGGCCCTCCCAAGGAGCCTGATATCTGCTATCTTTTTATAGTCTCTCCAACAAAATGCTATGACCGATGTTTCAGCTTTTTAGGATAATAGTAATAGACCCTTTACCATTATGATGTAATGGGGGGTAAAAGTGAGCACTAAATGGAGAAAATAAGGAAAACATGTGCTTTGATGCAGTTTTCTTGTACGAACATGCTTGTTTACGCATGTTTTCCTATATTTTCTCCATTTAGTGCTCACTTTTACCCCCCATTACATCATAATGGTAAAGGGTCTATTGTTGGTGATAGTATTTTGAGATTGCCATGTCCCAAGTCCTCCCTGAAATGGGGGGAGAGCATGGTATCTTTTCTTATGTGAATGATGTTGAGGGTAGAAAAGACTTTATTGTGGGTATGTGAGGACAGTTGTAGTTCTCAAACACGCTCTTCCCTTTTTTTTTTTGATTTTCAGAGGGGACCCTGGGGACCTGATATGGTCCTTCCAGGCAACCCTGCATGTGCTGGGTCAGTGAGGCTACACTCAGTGGTATGTTACTATAGTAACACTGATGTAGTAGATCACAGTATGAATGCCATAGAGTGTAGGAAGCTCTAGAAACACAGGACATGTGTACATAACAATTATACTAAATGGCTCAGAAGAGGGGCAGTGACTAGACCTTGGCTTAGCCTCGGCCTAGCCTCGTACCCAGGCCTCCTCTCGCAGCTTTTTTTCGCAACCGTGGAAAAAAAAACGTGTGGGATAGCTGCCCATGCTCTAAGCTATACAAAGTGGCAATTTCTCAAGCTGAATTGTGGCTTCTATGTTCTAACTGAGTATGTTGTCTGCAAACATATATATTAGCCTCGTCCCCAGGCCACCATTGTGTGGTCATATTTGTATCCGAATTTCTACTTTCTACTATTGTGTCACATTGCAAATATAATTATTTTCTGGGTGACGCATAATTAGAGCGCCTACGGTAATTGATATAATGGAATAACGTTATGCATACTACATGAACTCTCATGCAAGTGGTTAAAGATCAAAAGCAAAACATACTCAGTAGTCAAGTCAGTAGAGCTGCAGGTTAGGTTCTTGATATCATGTCTCTTTTGATTATACATTTTATGGGAGCCCGGAGTGACCTCCACCCCCTTTGAGTAGCCACTGCTCACATCCCCTCCCTCCCCCCTCTCCCCCCCCCACACACACACAGACTTTGTCTTGACCTACAAAGAAGAGGAGCCGAAGATGAAACTTTGGCTGAAGAAACACTGTAGTGGCATCCCATGTGCCCTGTTTCCTGGGATGGGGGAGATCTCAGAGGAGGAGAGGGGGGAGCGGAGGGCCAGGCGGGAGTACTTCCTGCGGTCGTGTGTGGAGAAGGGGCTGGACTATAAACTCAGCTCTGTGAGTGTGTATAGCATGTGTCTTCTGTGTTGTGTATGTGTGCATAATCCTTATGTGCTCCACTCCCATGCTGTTTATTTGTTTGGTGTACAAACCACACTGCTGGGAGAATGAAGCCTGGAAAGAAGGAGTGTTTGTACTGTATTTTCTCAATTAACTCCACCTATTAGACCACCCCCCCCCCCCCCTTTTCAGCTCCAAATTGAATACCCTAATTAACTCATCCACACCCTAGCCCATGCATTCCTATTCAACCTTTGTACTCTGTGGGGTTCAGCATAGTAATTAGTGTGATCCTATCAAAACTGTGAGGCTCCCAGTTCAGTACCAAATAAGTCAATCTACTCTGCAATAGCCAGCCCATCCTTCACTCTATTTCACCAGTACTGATTTCACAAGCAAGTACTTCTCAAAGAGCTGTCTCCCAGTGACAGCCACAAACATACACTCTGTGAAATTTTTCATGCAAAAATTTCATAACATGAAATATTCCCAATCTACGGTAGTTCACATGTTCATGCTCATGTGTGAGCTGAGTATTGCTGTACCATCAGCTGCAGACAGCATCAGTATCTTGCACAAGAGGCTCTACACTGCAAAAAAATGCACGCTTTGTGGTTATCTGAATTTCAGCTGTAGGGTAGGAGTTTGACTATGGAATGTCAAGTTCCAAGAACAAGGAACAAATCACCCACTTTGAGGCCTCATTCCTACCTTACATTCACTGGAAGGTGGGAGTTAGACCTCGAAGTTAACCTTTGTGGAGCATGACTATGGAATGTCAAGTTCAAATGCCAAGGTACAAATTACCCACTTTGTAGCCTACGTAACTCCTACCTTCATACTCAGACATCTGAAATTTAGGTAATCACTAAGTTAATAGTCAAAACAATTATACTTATTTTTTGGAGCAACATACCAACTACAAAATAGTTCACGGCCAACTATGAAATATTTTTACATGGTCATCCACATGCGTGCAATCAAATGGCTGCCTCGAGAGCTTTAGAGCGACCTAGGCTGCATTACATTAACAGCGAGCTGCCGAATCTCTAGAGGAGAGGGAGTGAAGACTACAGTTCAAGAGAGAACAGTGTACATGACGACTCTGAGCCGAGTTGCTAGAAGCTTGGGCAGGGCGGCTGGAAGGCGAATATTTATGATGAAGTCGAAGAATCTTAGGAGCCTTACTGTAGTTCCAAGGATAGTAGATCCTAGAAATTTGAGCACTGGAGACAGACAGTATCATTGAGCTATGCTTGTGCCATCAAGTGTACTACTGACAACAGTCACACAAGTGTACTGACAGTAGGAACAATACCCGGAACCCACATTCTCTCTACACCTGGAGCCTCACCTGTCTGGAATGACAATGCCATTGTTAGGAGTCTTCCAGAACCTTCCCTCCACTCGGGTTGTTTATTGTTGTATCCCCATTGTACCCTTTTTCACAGGAGCTACATACCATTGTTGCTTGATTATATCTATCCATTGTTATAAAAACACTGGAGTATGATCAGCAATATTCTATTTTGGTACTTCTGGCTAAGTGAACATTATGGTGCATATATGCCGTCCTGTCTCTTCACTCTCCTGTATTTGTCATTACGCATTCCTGAGTGTTTGTGTTCTGCGTTCACAGTGACATCAATTATATACGTTATAAGCAGCACAATCTGTCTCACCTCTCTTCCCAGCAGACTGTGCAGGAGATAACTTGAAAGGAAATGACATGCTTATTACGCATGGGTCTCTTCCTACTGAATAAGATACACTTATTCTAGCTGGCAATTTAAGTTGTGCTTAGTAAGCGTTAATTATGCTAACTTTAGCCTATAAAATTTCAATAGTGGTAAAGGGACCTTACCCCCTTGAAATCCAGTTGCCTCTTCATAGCTTCTAACCATTAGATCTTCCAACAACTCCTTGTATACTGTACTTTAGCACTGTTGTCATACTGGCCAATCAAATTGCCAATGCCTTGTTACCACGCTTTGTCTAATATGTGTAAGCCACTGTTATAACTGTGAGTATTAATTGAAAGAGTGACATATAGACTATATATATACAGGTAATATATAAACCTTGGGGGTGAATGTTTCAACTTGAACCAGGAGGACCCCAATCGGAATGACCTTACAATTGCTTTTATATATATTACTGACTCTATACAATCAGAATGGATTTATGCACATATCAGTAGACTTTAAAATGTACATGTAACAGTAGGAGGTGATGTCATTCATCAGCTAATGACTGTTCATTGTCATTTAGATGGCTCTGTGAAAACATCGCTTGATCAGCAAACAGCTGCATTCACTTTAATGGTCCCAGTGAACTCACAATAAGTGAAAAACCATAATTGCTTGATTGCTCAATCAAAGATTGAGTTCTGATCACTCTGTGAATGTTTTGAATAGTTGAATAGTATAACTATATGAATAGTTAAAACAAATACAATATTCACATGCTAATACTAAAGTGTATATTTTATGAGTGTGAGGGCAGTACAGAAGAATATTTGGTTGAAGGCTGGTAATATTGGCCTGACTGAAGAGAGCCAATGCAGAAGTTGAAAACCGAATATCCTCCTACCCTAAAGAGTGCAGTATAGTATGACTTTCAACATTTCAACGAAATATTCAGTTTGATGACAGAAAATGTATCCAATGAGACTACAGCATTCTTCAGTGTTCAGTATTATTTTATTCCAAGTCATGACGAGCATGGTCATTGACAGTCTGATTATGACAATACTCGGAGTCTGACCTACTTTTACATTTCCTTTCAGGACTTTGAAGAGCCATTGACGTACTTCATCCACTGTACTCATCATGCTCTATTGCTTGAAGCAGAGAAGATGTTTCTAAGGATGCCCATGAAAGTCAGTGTAATAAACTGTGGTGTATTACCGGTAGCTCCCAAGGGGAAAAAAACAATCACCCATTTTTACCAGCCAGGATCATTTTCTTGGCTGGTACTATGATAACCTCATTCCTGGCGTCTCAACACTGGCTACGAGACTAGTGCTATGATTACATTATAATTATAGTTCTGTCCATGCCTCCAGAGAAACATTTGCACCGATCGAAAGAATCAGCATGCAAGCCATGACGTGATAGCTGGTAGCCAGGTTCATGTGCACATTTGCTATCTCGACAACCATTTGCGAGACACAAATGGCTTCATTTCCGAGTTATTACTACTGTAACGCCTCCTGTAAAAACCACCCACGTTTCATTTTGATCATGCGTAATGCTACATAGATACGCGTCTTTGAAGTGCACGCATTTGAATATGTGGGATAGGATCCCTTTTCGCAAATCCGGTCACATACCCATATATACCCAATCTGCAGCGAATCATGCACATGGGCATAGGATTGAGGCTAATTTATTTTAGTTTTCTGTGATTGTCTATAGCTGTACCCCTTTAAAGCAAGCTACTTACATGTAATAGTTAAACAGTCAAATGTTCATTGAATGCTATGCAATTTACATCCCCATAGGACTCAAAGATCACGCAAGAGATCAGTAATTGGCGGGAGTGGTTCTTTGACAGCTGCATTAAAGTGGGAGACCCGTTTGACCCTCTTAAACCAGAGGATGAGAAACTCAAAGTTCCCAGCCACTTTACTGCTCCATTCAAATATGAGCACAGGGAAAAGTAAGGATGTTTTCTTTTAAGCCGTGGGATGTATGAAAATTGCCATTTTAGAATCTGTGACAGTCCCATGTAGAAATTAAATATTATTCCGTTGTGTGTATCAATTGCGTCACTGCATTCAAAGCGTTGTATCTCTGAACTTCTGTTAAGGGCGGGGCTCATACTCGCTGTGTAAACGCATCAATATCTGACGCGTATGAGCCCCACCCTTAAGAGATACAGCACTTTGAACGCAGTGACGCAATCGATATCTGCAACGGAATAATATTCGATTTCTGCACGAGACTGTCACATCTATACGTATGTTGTTGTGGTTTGTGTGCCCAGACAACTGCGTTTGTGAATGGAAACTCTAAAGTACATGTAATTGTGTCCAACTTTTCAATAGTGTCTTTTTCCATCAACAGCTTTGAAGGCTGGGAAGAGGATACCTTTTTTACCAGTGCTGAGAGGAGTGCCATAGTGAGTTAAATGAGATGAGTGGAACCTCTGTAATGCAGTCTACTTTGGGACCTGTTAAACTGGCTGCATTAGAGAGCTATATAGCTGTTTTACGAGTAATTACTTGTCTAAAGCAAGGATCGTTGACTAGTTATTGTATATCCGTTTTTTGCGAGTGCGAAATATTGACCATCACCAGAAGTGTTATTTAGCAATTTTGATTAGGCAGTTGGAGTATGGGACCTTAATTATTAATTTTATTACTTGACCTAGTGGAAGTGCTGTTCTAGGTCAAAGAAAGCCAGCAGGTGAGCAACAGTACGCTTTATTTCAGATTTTATAGCCCCCGTTGCTTGTACTGCTAGCTATCTAAGCTAGAGGCTAGAGGCTAGTATTTTACCAACCCACTCGCTATTAAGGCTTCAATATAGGCCCGGCGTTGATTATCACCCGCGTTTTTTTCTTTTAGTCAGAATAGTCCTCCCGCTCTTAGAGAAGTTTGAACAAGGCTGCAGCCACTCATTTCTCTAGCTCTTTGTTGGCCCATCACAGTTTGGAGATTTCAGTGTTTTACGGGAAGAAAATTTTGTGGCTCACGATAGCACCGTAAATATAGCAAAAATTAGAATCCCGTGAAAGCAAGGTTGATATTTCATATCTAAAAATCGGCTGGATTTTTTCACATAAACCATCCAATTGAAGGTTGTACTCAGCAATAGGTCTGTCCAAGCTAAATGCAACATAAACAGATCAGCTTGTCTCCTATAGCACAGCTTCCAGCGAATGAAAGCGGTCATACTAGGTACTTATTGATGAATATTTATACACCAGAATACTCTGGCATTCCTACACAGGTCTGGAATATTATGCAGGATGTGAGGTTTGGTGATGAGGAGGATGACACCAACGATGATCAAGTTGGTCTGCTACGACTGCTTGATGATAAATCATTCACTGCATCCTACCCGTTGCATGAGGTAAGTAATGCTTTAGTTTAGCAAGCTAACATCACAAACATGAGTAACAAGGCTGATATTTCATACCTAAAAACCAGCCGGGATTTTTTTATTTACATAAATCATCCATCTGAAGGTTGTGCTCAGCAACAGCTAAGTCTATCAGTATGCTAAATGCAGCTGTAGAATGGATCAGCTTGGCTAGACAGTCTCATCATGTACAGCTTCCAGCGAAAGTGCTGACACAACAATTCGTAGTGCGCTTCCAGTTAGCGATCAGAACTTGCGCAAACAGCATTATCATCGTTACCTACTACTCTTTCGCCGTCTAGGCAACACAAAACTAACCTATTCAGCCTGCAAACTTCCAGTAGCTTCCACTGCGCTCGTGGCTATAGTGGCATAGTAACGGTATGACGTAACTTAGCGCACGTGATAATTGCGGACGAACACGCACACACAAACATACAGACATGGGAGCGTAAAGCAATCTTAGTACCAGCCGGGCACGCGCCCGGCTGGTAAAAAATACCAAGCACTGTAGTGAACCATGCATGACAACCATGGAAACTGGCTAACTGCTCAGTCTTTCATTTATAAACTTACAATAGAACTAGTCTGCTACTAACTATTATAAAAATCAGTGAAAGACGTACATCATCTCTATAGTCATTCATGAACTGTACATTTATTTTGTGCAGGGAGACTACAAGGTTGATGATGGGGCACAGATTGAGACTGATCGTCAGCTGCTCTACTATCGCTGGGCCAAATGGAAGAACTGGTACAAAGTTCAACCACTGGACAACATCAGGTGTGTTGCAACAGGGCTCATTCAGCTGTATAGATGAACATTTGGAACTGACTTTACGAATATAATGACATGGACTATACTCAGGTTACAAATTAATTAACTCTTTGAACACCATGGGCACATTTATGTGCCTATAGAAAACATGTACTGTATATTAACGCCTAATATAAAAAGCCCATATAAATTCACATAAGCCTTATGGATACAGTAAACCTTGGCTGGGAAAGCGTTAATTAATTAAACTGTCTAGTGTTTCTCACTTGTCACTCTTTGTGTATTTAAGCTGCCCTTCTGTGTGCCCTTGTACCTGCAGGAGGTACTTTGGAGAGAAGGTTGGCATCTACTTTGCCTGGCTTGGATTCTATACCACCTGGCTCATTCCAGCATCCTTTCTCGGACTCATCGTCTTCTTCTATGGCCTTTCAACTCTATCCCTCAACAGGAACCCCGTGGCGTTAGTTCTATAATACTTTTAATCAAGTTTTACAATATCTCATAGTAAATTAGCTACAAGAATGTATGTTTTCACAAGGTAGGTATGTTTGAAACCTGAGCGATGTAGTCCTAAGGGCCTATACTGAGCAAGGCAGTAGTCATAATTCCAGGCTCTGCCCCATACTGTTCTTTTTACACAGCTGCAAATAAATCATATGCTTTAGTGGGTAGTTCAATACAATAGCGTACATGTTTTCTCCTCAGGGAGCCCTCCTTTTTAATTGGAAATGTATGGCTCTGACTTATAGCATTATTCCGAGGCTCTAGTACCCAGTGTTTTTCTTTCATGATGAAAAAGCACCTTTTTCCACCGTACATTTGTTTAATAGTACTTGCGGTGCTAAAACATCTTGTGATATATTTTATACTAGGTGTACATTTGAAATGCAAGGAGCCTCGCGGTAGCGAGAATGTCAGGGCGGATCCTGGGCGGGGCGGGACAGATTGAATAATCCTTTGCGATATAGTCCATTGCGAGCGCTAGCCAGCCGGCCTATAACCGAGGATCGATCAGTCATAGCTACTACCGGAGAGCGGAGAAACGACCTGTGACCAAGTAGCTAGTAGTACGGGAGAGTGGACACGTTAGTAGCTATTGCTCGACTTGTGCCGCCCGACTCCAGCACTCATATCTCTACTTGTACATAGGCTACACAAACTGTACTAACCTGGGAGCTGCAGTAAGCCTCTCTTCGAGAAATGATGTGGTAGACTTGTCCATATCGATGACTCTTCGCGCACTACAGCTTCGAAAACGGCGTCCACAAAACAGTAAGAGACGCCATTTTGAATCCCGGGGGGGCCCCAGGGGCCCAAAGCGTGACGGACATATATATATATATACATACAAACGTGGGCTGACTATGCATCGCGATTAGTTGCCTCGCTACTGCTCGGCAATTATGCTGTAAATACATAGTTGTATAGAGGCCTGAGTTTGTTGCACACCATCACTAGAGAATTTCACTTACTAGCAGCTATGAACTTACTGTCAATGCAATACAACGGTACAACAGTGAGGCACAAACATTAACATTACTAGGTGTACATTTGAAATGCAAAGAGCCTCGCGGTAGCGAGAATGTCAGGGCGGATCCTGGGCGGGGCGAAAATAATGTCACGAAATTGCGATGATCGATCAGTCATAGCTACTACCGGAGAGCTAGCCAGCCGGCCTATAACCGAGGATCGATCAGTCATAGCTACTACCGGAGAGCGGAGAAACGACCTGTGACCAAGTAGCTAGTAGTACGGGAGAGTGGACACGTTAGTAGCTATTGCTCGACTCGTGCCGCCCGACTCCAGCACTCATATCTCTACTTGTACACAGGCTACACAAACTGTACTAACCTGGGAGCTGCAGTAAGCCTCTCTTCGAGAAATGATGTGGTAGACTTGTCCATATCGATGACTCTTCGCGCACTACAGCTTCGAAAACGGCGTCCACAAAACAGTAAGAGACGCCATTTTGAATCCCGGGGGGGCCCCAGGGGCCCAAAGCGTGACGGACATATATATATATATATATATATACATACAAACGTGGGCTGACTATGCATCGCGATTAGTTGCCTCGCTACCGCTCGGCAGTAAATCAACACAGCTAGGCTTGTATCAGAGTGCTTCTAGCTGTCTCTGTTCAGCAAGCTAGATGTATCAATACAAGATACACTCCTAAGTGGAAAGATAATTTCTATGCAAAAGCCTTGGGGTATATATAGACATAAACTATATGCTATGTTTGTAATCCTTGTACAAAATCTAGAAAGTTACTGTGTTCACATATTCAGTTCAGTAACATGATAGAAGGAAAGAATAATACACTTTGACTGAAGATCGGTAATTCATTTCTCTCTGAGTGTTGAGAGTAGTAGTAGTAGTAGTTTGTGTACAGACATAACATGTACACACAAAAATTTACTTGCTTTTCCGTTTGCCTATTTCTCTGCTCACCTATAATCTTACCGCTATAGAGTGCGGTTCACTCGATACAATAAGAAGTTTTTGAGCCGTCTCTCTCACACTCACACTGTACACATTGCCCAACGCAGTGCTGACATTTGCAGGGAGGAAAACCGGACTGACTACTACATGTGTCCACTGTGTGACGAAAGGTGTGATTTCTGGTGGCTCAGGGACACATGTGCATTTGCCAGAGTAAGCATGAGCTGGAATGTACACTTATACGCTTATGTAAGAACAGGCAGCCTAAATTTTTATCTCCTAGCTGACTCGGGTGCAATATAGATTGATTAGTCATCTGCAAGAGATGGTAACTTCTGTAGTCTGTAGCTTTTCCACCCGACTTTTAAATGTTTTCCACATGCTGAATGTGTTTTCTGATCAATATAAATATTCTCATACTTAGATAACTGTATCCCCCATGCAAATGAGCATATCTGGTCACTTAAATGAACGAGCATTCTCGTCACAAACAGCCTTTCCAGAATTTTCAAGCTCCAATCAAATTGCAGCCCCAGCCTTTCTGGCACGTTTCTATGACATTTAGCTCGATATATCTAGCGTGGTTAATTTTGATGAATTGACGAATTTTAATATGTGCCGTATATACATGTATTATAACCAATCGCATTTTGGTATTATCAAGTAATAATTTTATGATAAGAAGGTTTATTCCAGCGACCAGACGTTCCTTCGTACAGTGTGGCGTGAATGGCTGGGCACGAGCAAATGATCTATCATATTTTTAATATCATCAATTGTCATGTGTGCAGGTTGCCTTGCTGTTTGACAACGGAGCAACTGTATTCTTTGCGATCTTCATGTCCTTCTGGGGTGAGTCTGCTAGATTTTAGGGTTATGGCTAAGCAGAAATGAAGCCGAGGCATTTGTGAAATTTGCTTAACCAGTCTTTTGCTGTATGCATGCATACTATTGCAGTTACTGATTCACTTTGCATGCATTACAGCTGTTCTGTTTTTGGAGTTTTGGAAGCGACGTCAGTTCTACCTTCAGTATGACTGGGAGATGCTGGGCTACGAAACTGCTGAGGTATGAAATATATAGACAATGGAGAGGAGGGGTGGTGTTATTTAGTATGTGTTACTATAGTAACATGGTATAGTATTTTTTTCATGGAGCAGGTCAAGAAATACAGGAAATGTGTACATATACTAAATGGCCTAGAGCATGGGCAGCTCTATGCTCTAAGCTATACATAAAATTGTTACAAATTGACATTTCAGTCAAAATAGTTTTAGAACAGGGAAGTATAGTAAAGTTCCTTGGGGTTTGTCAGCCATTTTTCCCCTACTTATTTCAGGAGCGTGCCCGCCCTGAGTTTGTTCATCGTATCAAGAATAGCATTAAGAAGACCAAGCCAGAGAAACGCAAGAAGTTCTATGTCACTAATGAGGTTCTGAATAAAGTGGAGTACATCCAACCAGCGTATTGGTTCTATCCAAAACTCGTCTTCTCATTTTCCATCCTCATCACCATGGTAAGTTATACGGTGTAACCTTATTCCAAGGCTATAGAGAGTTTTCATTGACATCATCTTACGTCATTTGCATTCTAACAACTGTTGCTAGGGTGCCATCTTGGTGGGTAGCAAATAGTGGCATGATGCGCATAAGGACAGGAAATAGCTCTCGTACTGACAGTATAGACGGCAGATTCACTCAATTTATACACTGATTCACAGCAATAGTTGAGGCGCCGAACGCGTAAGTTCCAAGCGGCTGTTGATTCTGAGATCGCTATATAACATACTATTGTAGCTTCCATTTATCGCCCACGCATGGTGGGCAAAAACGGACATAAACGGAAAATGACACGGTTGTCATGCAGGATGTGATGTCACGTTAAAACTCTCCATACGTATCTCCTACATAATGCTCATTATTATGCCAAGCATAGTCAATGCAAGCCTACTACTAGATCAATAGTGCGGCCCCATTCCTCAGCTAGCAGGTAACTTTATTTCCAAGCTAAGAGCATAGCCTGGGTGAACAGTGTGGCCTCATTCCCAGGCTAAAAGTGTGGCCTCATTCCGAGGCTAACAGTGTTACAGTATCCACATTCCCAGGCTCTTTTGTCTGCAGAGATTTTATGTAACCAGGGTTTCATTAAGGAAAATCCCCAAGGGGGGGCAAAAGCACGTTGGATTTTTTTTTGGAAGAGCGTGCGTATAGTGGGCAATATTTACTTTTGAAGGGTTGAAATCCCAATATGGGACGAAGGCACCCCCCTCCCCCCCCCCCTAAATGAAGCCCTGGTAACATGAATATGTAGAAGGGGAGAGAATTAATATGAGGACGGTTGCAAATGAGGCGATGACTCCAACTTTCAGATTGTGTTTAAAATATAAAAAATAGGACAATTATTTGGATAAATAGTCTTCATTCTTGACATGCAGGTTGCAGTTGTCATTGCCATTGTGATTGCTGTACTCTTCTACCGTCTTGCTGTCAGTGGCCTGATCTACCATCTTGTCGCCAGCATCACTGGAGGGCCTAGCGCTGCAGACATTGCTGTTTCAATCACTGGAGCTGCCATTCAACTCATCAGCATTGTCATCCTCAACAAAGTTTACGAATATCTTGCTATATTTCTGAATAACTGGGGTAAGTGGAGGGTATGTGGAAGGCAACAATTGGGAAAGAGAGTAATACAGGTCGTAAGTCTCTTCATGGCTTTTAATAACCACTCTTGTGACACACATGTGTGAAGACATTAATATGGTGGTCTTTCATTTGTTATGCAGAGCTTCATCGCACTCAATCTGACTACGATGACAGTTTTATCACCAAGATGTATCTCTTCCAGTTTGTCAACTACTATTCCTCTATCTGCTACATCGCCTTTTTCAAGGGCAAGTAAGTGCCAAAATTCAAAGGTTCGTTAGAGTGCTTCATTAATCACAGTTTAATGCAGAAAGAAGCTATGGATTTTTTTACAGGTGGGAATCAGTAGGTACAGTGGCAACCGACACATGTTCATCTAGCATTGTGCATGCAAAGCAATCTTCCTGGGTATTGTTTGATTAGTATGGGTATTCACATGTGCAATTTGGAAATAAGTGCATGAGCAAAGTGAGTGTAATTTTGCCAGTTGCAAGTGCGATTATCCCCAAATTGCACGAGAATTCGTGTGATTCCATGCATGTTATAATCAACATAATTATCAACATCACAGTTCTATGGACAGCAGCCTTTGTAAAAGTATGTATTTATATCTTACATTCTATATTGTAGTTAGTAAGGAAAATTGGTAGTGGTTGGAGGGAGGGGGGGTCTTATGCACATACCGTATTTCCTCGTATAAAAGCCTCCCTCAAATAAATGCCGGCCTCGCTTATACGCCGGGTGGAAGTTCGGTATTATCGTTAATAAACGCCGGGCTGCGATTAAATGCCGGGTCGAGCTGAGGGCGTGGCACCTTGCGCACGTGGACCGTTACTATTCGGCATGTTTTACTGACATATCGTTGAAAATCGATGCAGAAAAGTACGGTAAGCTACTACTCTCTTGTTTGTGTCTGGTTTATTGTGTCTGTGTGATTGCATGTGCCCATACCGCCAGCCAGCTTACTGTTTTAGTGTCACAATAGCGCTAGGCTGAGGCCTAGACGGGTAGCTGTAGTAGCTAGTAGCAATTCTTCATGCTTGCTACAGTTGTTGGGAGTGTTTCGTCGCTAGGAAGTCTTAGCTAACATTAATTATTGTATGCACGAGTGAGCACTCATTTATAAACGCCGGCCCCGTTTAAACGCCGGCCTCGTTTTAACGCCGGGTCAAAAGTGGCGGGAAGGAAATAAACGCCCCGGGCCTTTATATAAGGAAATACGGTACATAATTATATAATGTACTCCACCCCAAATAACGGGGTGTTGTATAGACTGTAACATGCATGATATCCGAAGGATTGCCTCAGATATACAGGTTATAGTGAACCAGCAGAACATCCATCTGCGCATTCTTCCAGGTTTTCTGGCTATCCCGGAGGATATCATCGAATTGGAGGTCTGCGGCTGGATGAGTGTTCCACATATGGCTGCCTCTTGGAGTTAACAATTCAATTGGCTATTATCATGGTTGGCAAGGCACTTCTAAACAATGTAGTGGAATTGGGTGTACCGTAAGTCTATCCATTTTATTGCAATGTGTATTACAAATTATATCAGCGGTTCTAACGTCAAGTAAAAACTTGCATAATTTGCTAATCACTGTTTTTTTTTTTGCTAGCGTCCACTTTGATATGCTCATTTGCAGTTATTTTGCAGTGAGTGCTCAGGCTCATCCCACAATGTCCTGCATTGACCTATAGTAACAGCAGGAGAGCATGGCATATACGTACTAATTTTTTCTAATAGCTCTACCACCCCTCTCTTTAGATATGCAATGCGTTTCTTGAATCGCATCAAGGAGAAGAAGGGGTTGATATCTAAAACGACCGTCACGGATGAACAGCTATCGGTACACTCCAGTCAAGCACTCTTCTACGAATACCTTGAGCTAGGTATGCAGGTACTTCATTACTACTATTAGGTAGACTGCTATGAATAGAGTGCACTCCATTAGCTGTAAACATTAGTCTGTGTGTTTGCTGGTGTCGTGTCTCATGGCAGATTGTCTCATCCCTTCTGTAGTTATCCAGTATGGTTTTGTGACAGTCTTTGTTGCTGCCTTCCCCCTGGCACCACTCTGTGCCCTTGTCAACAATCTTGTGGAGATTAGGCTTGATGCTAAAAAATTCGTGAAAGTCTTTCGGCGACCTGTTCCAGTCCGAGCACAGGATATTGGTAAGTGATAAGTTCATTCTATCTTTAGGACGCTTGCAATCAAGCCACCTACATGTATATATTATATATATATAATATATGCAGCTGTTTCCAGTCAAAACAGTGTGAGAGTTGTGTCATAAGCAATGGAAAGAGAATACGACACTGTCTCCTAGCTTGATTAGTAATGAATTGTCTCACATGGCTTTAATCATTCATTAGATTCAGTAAATGTTTTCCGATAAAGAAGACTAGCTTCATTCATTGGTAAAGTTTTTCCTTTGCGTAACAGAATAAAATTGGGACCTGGGGGCAAGCGGCAGTCTTTCATTATAAAGGGTCTGTGTTCTCCAGATAGTAGGGTGTTTAATGGTAAAATTTTCACGTTGTGGGTGGGACTGTTTGCATATTATTTTTTTGAAATAATTGTAGCAAATTCATGGACACTTAATTTCACCACTCTTCCACGTGTAGGTGCATGGTTTACTGTTCTGCATATTGTGTCTTCAATGGCCGTACTGACAAATGGACTTCTGATTGCAATCACTGCACAGTTCATCCCCTTTCAAGTGTACGTCCGTGGAGGCTATAGTGCAGAGTACATAAAGAGCATCGAAAATTCATCATTTGGACGTGACACAAAGGTCCACGACCTTTCCGGTTATATTCAGTGGTCTACAAGTCCTTTCGCTCTCAGCCGTCTTCTTGATGGCCAAGCCTTTCCTGCGTATTCTGCACAGGCGCTAGAGATGTATGATGACAGTGGAAATCAAGTAACGAATGACAATGGGGAATCGATTCTCTACCTACCTTTCATTGACTTTGAATGTTTGTATGAAGCTGTACGCTACAATGTAAGCACTTCTGCTTTTTTCAGCAACTACTCTGATCCGCTGACTGACAGATATGTGCTTGGCTTCACCGATGCGCAGTATGACTGCTTTTATGGGCATGGTAGTTGTTCGGGCACTGGTGCTGACACTGGACAGTTTAAACAGCTTGTCTTCGATGCGAAAGTGGACCACTCTCCTAGACAGCCTACAGGACCTTGTGCCAGATTGGATGGTGTTCATTGTCAGTAAGTGGCACTGGAATGTACTGTCACGTAGATGTATATAAGGATGTTACACAAGCAGCACTATAAGCACAAAATATACATTTCTGTCTTATGTATTCAGCTGCCAAGTGTGCATGGTTAAAACTTCTCCAGTCTGAAATTTACAGTTCTGTACACTGCAAAAACATGTGGGTTGTTTTAAACCAGCTTGATTACCACAGTTGCAATTTTAAGGGTGAAAAACAACTTTCATGCTTTTGCAGTGTGCATGCACACAATTTAAGTTCCAAAATCAACCCTCATGTTATTGTAGAGTGCATACACAAAAACGTGAGGGTTGTTTTTGATCCTTAAATTGCAACTGTGGTAACCCAACTGGGTTAAAACAACCCACATGTTTTTGCAGTGTATGTGTGAATTAAGTCTGGGTGTGTCTGTTATCTGTGTAACTACTAATATAATCATGTACAGAAACACAAGTGCAATTTAACAAACACAATAATTAGTTGTAAAGCTAATACAAAATATAAACACCTGCTGTAAATGATGTATGCGCCGTGCACACTCCTCTCATCCTGCGGTGTATTATATGAGCATGTAGTCATGACTTTCTCTACCAAGTTGAGGTTAACTCAACACATGACCATTTAAATGGATGCTATCATTCAAATAGTGACAGTAGAACTGTGTGGTTGGCTATTAATAAGACAGTTGCAAAACTGACTTCGGTAGTAAATGAGAACCTGTGAGCTCCGTCCATTTGTTATATACACTGTACGAACTACCTACACTATTAGTCTAATGTAATTGAATGGCTCAGCTACAGAAATGAATGGTGGGTAGCCAGCCTGGGGAATGCGCCGATATTTTGTTTGCATTAGTTTTGTCATTGTGGTGGTTTTGCATTTGGATTCCTTGACTGGATGCAAGTTATCAATTAGTTGTCTGTACTGAATATTAATGAAGCAACTCCGTTAGCTATAGCACAGGATTATTACAGCACTAGTTCCCTTACCCTTACAATGTTCACACATAGCTAATAGTCGTATAATTTCCATTGTTTTGTTTAGATTCCGTGGACATGTGAATATGGATGGGTCCCGCCCCGTGCAGTACTGGCAGATATGGACAGCAAGACTTGCCTTTGTCCTGATATTTGAGGTATTGTTGAATCACCTATTACATTGGGAAGTAAGGGTGTTTAAGAGAGTAGACAATTACAAAGATGGTTGGAACGTACGGATGTGAGGTAACTTTTTTTGGCCTCTACCGTAGCTACAGCTGTCACGATTTCCAGTGCCAAGATTGCATGGCTTTCCCAGGTCAATAAAGTTCAAGGTATACACAATGTGCTCGTTGATCGCTTCATACTGCATCCCGGTCCTTTCAAATGCATGTTTGCATAAAGCCAATAACCGAGACACGAAGAGTTGAACGGTAAAATCTGATGCTGAGAACTAATGATAAATTATGCCTGCCGACCCAATCTTGAGTCCTTCAAAAATGCCTCTATTGTGGATGAACAGGTATAGCTCAGCTCTACTCAGCGTTGCTACCTAGCGACAACAATTTGTTCGACAATACTATATAATGATGAGAACTCCCACTCCACAAAGAAATGTTTAATGCTTGCAATGATGCACAGAAGTAAACTAACTGATATAAAAGCTACACATGCCTGGGCACACACAAGCATGAAAATACAAGACTTAGTGATTAATAATATGATTGAGTAATGTGAAGCTCTTATGCCACCCCATAGAGCTCATGCTGCACTATAATAATAAGTATAGGATAGAGCACTGCATAGCGGGGGCATGACCACCGAAAAAATTATCTTCCACTGAAGCCAAGGCAGTACCGAGGACAAAGCCTGTTGTACTTCCGAGGTTTGCAAAGAAAATACTTTTTCCAAGGTATATAACAGGTCATACACTCCGCTATATCACATTAAAAAGAGAATCATCACTTCGACTATAACTGTTGTTTGTTATTGAGTTGCATATGATAAACACATCATACATACATATATACATGAACACAGTAAAATGGTATGAGTTTGTACAAAAACACATTAGAATAAATGGAGGGAGTTGGTCAAAAGTAGCCCTGTTCCTAGGCTCCTCCACTCCCCAGCTTTTCTCGCAATGTGTAGAATACACGTTGCGGGTAGTGGAGCCTGGGAACGAGGCTGGGTCAAAAGAACGCAGAAAACATATTACAGCAAATGGAGAGAGTTGGTCAAAAGAATGCACAAAACACAATAGAGTAAATTGCTCTAATGGGTTTTCGACGTTCTTGTCATGATCAATTCCCTCCACACTCATACCATCTTGCTGTGTCCATGTATATATGACGTGTTCATCGTCTCCAACTCAATAACAAACCTGCCTTCGGCAGCTCTATGTGCCCTTGATATACGTAATCTCCTAGCATAGCTACTCATTCAGAGTGACATGTGCCTTTGTGTCTGAACCCACACAGGTTTTGATTCGTGCGGTCTCTGCATTTTTGGACTGGTTGGTGCCTGATGTACCAAAAAGTGTGCTCAATCAAATCAAGCGTGAGAAGTATCTTGCGAATGAAGCAATCCACATTCGGCACGAGCTAAACCGGAGTCCTACGCCTGCCAAAGAAAGTACAGAGGACTCGATTTTCACCACTAGACTTTGACTGTGTGCTGTATAGCTATCCTTGTAGCTAAGGATTGTTACAATGAATATTGCGTAGTAGAAATATTATTCAAATTTGCTGTGCCAGCTAACAATTGTAGTCTGTAGCTATCAGGGTTACGCAACCTTAGACAATCTAGCTATGATTTAAATAACCTCTGAGGGTTTGTGGTGATTAAATAATTGCTAAAAGATGGCACTAGCTACCTATGCTGCAGTTTTTGTGGAAATCCACTTTCGCAATAGGAAGTATTGAGACCAGATTTTAAAATTTCTTGGAATTTCCAGTAGATGGCATTTCTGGACATAATAATAAATCAGTAGGGCCCTATACGGAAAATATAAAAATGGTCAGATTATACTGTAAGTCATGATCAATAATTTGCTATTTTAAAACTTTGAGTGGTCTGGTAGCTAATCGAAAGCACGAAGTTTTGCTGAATGTCCAAAATTCCCCTCCTGTCCAGAAATCCCTTACCTTACCTCTGGATTGCTTGGACTTCGGTTGTGAAACTTTTGATAGCATAGTTAAGTTTAAAAATGCACTTCAAAGGTTTTTAAATTAATGCTTACACTAGGACTTCAATGAGAACCAGACCCTCAAAGCTGGACTATAAATTGATTTTTAACAGTGAGGCTCTAGTATACACATGTTAAGTATTAGACCAGAATAAACAAAACTACAGAGTGTTCTGATGCAATTTCTTAGTCTCGTGACCAGATGTAGATTACGTAAACCGGTTTATTAACTCACCTCTGCTGAGGTAGTCTCGTGCCCAGACCTCTATTCGCCGCGGCGGGCGAATAGAGGTCTGGGCATGAGACTACCTCTGAGGATGCCCCAGCAGAGGGTAGAGCTTCCCAGCGTTCAGAGCCAGACAGTGTCGCCTGATCCCGCTCTGGTCACTCCTCTGATGAGAGCCCACCACATGCACAGCTGGGCTACTAACGCGGCGTTTTAACCACAAGGTTTGTCGGTTTGGGAGCCGCAACTGAACAATACACAAAAGGTAGCGCCGGGGGCCCCCGCTTCAATTTGTCTTCGTCGATATGGCAGTCAAACTATTAACGGTAACTATACTGGTATTAATCGTAGCAGTGACTGTGATATGGATATGCGTCTGGCTGCGTGAAACTTCATGGAGTAAGGCAGGATACCAACTATTTCTTCGCTCCTCTTTAGCACACTACCCCGTGGTTCAATTCCCCTCACAGCCAGTGTTTGACCATACTGTAGATGCAAGGACGCAGAACACTACACTACAGAATAGGACAGTGATCATACTGATGTGGGGTGCAGGTCCATGGAAGAAAGCAAGATCGTCTTGTCCTGGGTATCCGTGTTTGATCACTCGTGACAGCCAGTTCTTCAATATCAGCGATGCTCTTGTACTTAGTGCTATTGCACCTGATCTAAAGAACTCGGTAAAAAGTGCTTTAGAACTTAAACGACCTTCACACCAACGCTGGGTGATTCTGAACAAGGAGTCTCCTGTAAATACACGAAATTTAAGGTTCCTGAATGGACACATCAATTGGACTATCAGCTTTATGGCAGACTCTGACGTAGCTGCTAGATCTGTTGTAGTGCCAGGTACGTTTCTTGATGGGTTCGAGCCTAGTAAGAACTACCTAGAGGAAAAGAGCGAAATGGCAGCAATTCTCGTCAGCAACTGTAACCCTGAACGGCTGAAATGGGTCAAAGCAATGCAGCAATACATTGATGTGAAAGTATATGGGGATTGTGGTAAGCTGAATTGCAGCAGGATAGATAAGGAACAGTGCTATGCAAAACTACTCAAGTACAAGTTCTACCTTTCCTTTGAAAATTCATTTTGTAAAGATTACATAACTGAAAAATTTTACAAGAACGCCCTCTGGAATGGGATTGTGCCAGTCATCATATCGAGAGTGAACACCAGTGATGTCACTTACGTGCCCCCCGGATCATTCATCAATGCACTGGACTTCCCCACAGTAAAAGATCTGACAGACTACATGACAGAGGTAGGCAGCAGTCCTGAGCGGTACAATGAGTACTTTCGGTGGCGTTCAAATTATACTGTGGCACCGAGGACTGAGGAGTACAATACTCCCTCACTATTATGTAAACTGTGCAAGAAGATACACATGGACCCAGTCTCCGTAAAATCCTACTCAAACCTTCGTTGGTGGTACTCTCCTTCAAAAAATTGTATAAAATATCCTAAACCAAGGTGAACACATGAGAAGCAGGCTTAGCTGT
The DNA here is from genome assembly GCA_963921505.1 of Phakellia ventilabrum. Classification (NCBI taxonomy): domain Eukaryota; kingdom Metazoa; phylum Porifera; class Demospongiae; order Axinellida; family Axinellidae; genus Phakellia; species Phakellia ventilabrum. Next base: position 5,864,167 of record OY997378.1, on the reverse strand, counting down.
GTTATGTACAATTGTGCAATAACGTGCAGCAGTATCCAAAGTACCAAAATTGGTTATTGGATAATAATCTCAGGATGTGTGTCATAAATGCAAAAAGATTCTGTACCAATAGTCTATAATTCTGAGTGAGAGTATGTATACATTATTGCACTCAGGCATGCAGGTCTCTTTGTAGTCTTGTGCCCAGACCATACCTGTGCGCCCCGGCGGGGGTCGAGGTCTGGGGACGAGACTGGTCCTTTGCTATTTCAGAGACCCGAAGGATGCTACCTATAATGCCCAAGTAGTTTTGCGTACCAGACCCTCAAGGGAGTGAGAGGGTCTGGTGCACAGGACTAAATGCCCAAGGTGATTATAGAGAACATCCCGAAGGTCTCCAAACAGCTGAGACTTATCTGAGTGCAATAACTGGATTTATTTAGACAGGAGCCCATAACCCAAAGGGAAGGAGCGTTAGACTAGTGATTCCACCTGCTGTCGAATGGCACCTACAAGAAAACTCCATATATGGAATGCCTAGTGGCATGGCTGGTTTGCTGTGCTACTAGTGCGAGTGAATTATAGTGCTTACGTAGCACTTACCATATAAGGAGTTTTGTACAAGTGCCATTTGACAACAGGTGCAATCAGAATGCATACACAAGTTTAACGCTCCTTCCCTTTGGGTTATGGGCTCCTGATTTAGACTATATGGGTAGCTTAAAGTATATTCTCGATCAAGTTTGGGGAAGGTAGGTTCAACTTTGTAGGCTATAGCTAGAGCCCCATTATTTGATAGAACGAATATATAATTGCGCTTAGACTATGGTATGCATAATATGCTTTGATCTGTTGAACTCAGTGAGGTCTTTAAAACCTAATAGACACCTCATCAAAAATTCATAGTTCATATAGAGAAGCTGAAAGATATAAATGTAGCCTCGGAACAGCTCAGTTTTGTCTCCTCTTGCACAGCTTCCAGTGAAAGAGCTCATTCAGCAATTTCGTAGTGCACTGACTAGTCTTCCAGATAGCTGTCAAAACTTGCCAAAACAGAAGTGATGTTGCTACCTACCACTTTTTTTACCATCTAAGCGACACAACACTAAACTAGCTTGACGTACCTTTGCATTATGGGCCTGCAAACTTCTAGTAGCTTCCTGAAGTAACTTGGTGCACGTGATAAGTGCAGACACACAAATAGCTAAACAAGCAGACAAACACAGGAATAGTAATCTTAGGAACCAGCCGAGGCACACCCGGCTGGTAAAAAGTAAATTCACTACATTTTATGATATAGTATAAATTATTAGCAAAATAAGGCAATGCTTATTATGGTATTTAAAAACTAGTAAAGTAAGGCAATGCTTTGTGGACGATACTCAGAGTTTGGGTTGGGGAATGTACATTTATGGCATACATGTAGTGATAATGATTTTTTGATGATATAGAGTAGGAACCCCCTACCCTTTATGGGCCTTTGGTGAGACCAGTGTACTGGACTGGATTCTCAACTGGAATGTGGAACTTGAAATTGGGACTGCAATATCAAACTAGAATGTGGGGCTGGAGTATGGGACTGGAATAGTGCATGAGTATCCTACACCATTGTCAGTAGCCATACACATTCCAGTGGATCGAGAATCCAGTCCAGGCAGAGCTAGAAAAGTACTAGCCTCGTTCTCAGGCCATGCATACAGGGTCGAACAATCAAAGCAACAATCACTTTCTAGGTATCTACCTGGCAAAAAACAAACAACAGTACCAGCACAAAGCTCACCATGTCTTCTTTTTTCGTTTTTATGACACTGATGCATTAATGGATACGTAACCAAGCAATGAACCAAGAGTAGCATGACACCCCATAAAATATGGGATGCTTTGTGCACGTGCATGCACAAAGGATAGCTACTAGGCCACTTCTCCAAGTGCATGGCTTGGGAATAAAAGTACCTGTACTTTTAAACTTGATGTAGACTCTTAGCTTACTATCAATCAGTTAAATATCTTATTCAGGAAACATCAAAGAAACTACCAAAGTCGATATTTGTTTGATCTTAAAGCATGTAAGTGGAGTGTAGTTTTAGAATGCAAGGTAAGCATATTACCAATATCACAAGACTCAGAAGCAAAGTGGAGTAGTTATCCTATAGTTGTTATCAGTGCAATGTAAGCATGTTACCCATCACAAGGTTCCTTTGATGCTAAAGAAAAGAGGAGTAGTTATCATATAGTTGTTATCATTGCAGTAAGCACATGACCCTTATGCACAAACACTTAGCTCTATCAAAGGATCACAAGCTAGACAGTAAAGTTAGGTAGTGGTACTATCATGTACAGGATCTCTAACAGGGAATTCTATCAGCTTAGGTAGAGGGAAATTTTAAAGCTACTCTGGCAAATCCTAGAATATACATATAGCACAGCATAGCATGTGCATACCTGGAAAATCTGGTTTGGTTGTAGAATGTTATGTGACTTCTTTTTGAACAACGAGAATCTAATGAATACAGCATCCTAATTCTAATTATAAAGTAGCCTTGACATTGTGTTCTTATGTTGGTAAATTTTATACAAAAATAGTCACTCAACTCATTGTTTACAGTGAGTCTTGTGACTGTGGTCATGAGAATAGGCATGAGAATTAGGACCGGTGTAATTTTAAAGGCTTATTGAACTACTAGTTAGGAGCTTTGTATAGTAATCTGGGATAATAGGAAGAAATATTATATGGTGATTAGGATGGTTCAATCTCTGGTTGCTCCAGCTCCTGTTTTTTTGACTGGAGGTCTTACAAGCTCTGCCATGCCTGCATCTATGGGTGTGTGGTCAATTGCATAAGCACTACAGCAGCAACATGAATATCAACCAACCATCAAGAGCTTCAATGTCATACAGCTACGAAAAATAGCTTCAGAAGCATAAGAATTAGATAGCTATCTGTCATGGGCGAACAAGGTCTGGCAGACCCACATGCCTTTAAACGTTTGAGGGACCGGGCGGAATTATGTGTGCATAATAACTTTTACATCTCCAAAAACAGCCATTTATGCCTTAGAATTGCTCTAGCTGGATAGAGATCAGTGCTAGGGTGTGCTGCTTGGGTTGATTAACTATACTATGGTATGGTTTTGGGCAGAAAAAGAAGAAAGTTGTGACTTAAGTTTTTGACTTGTGATTATAAAGCTCTTAAAGTAGTCACAGCTGTTCAGAATTACAGAGTAGGTACCATTCCATTAGGAAAACATGAAGAATCTGATAAGTTAATACTTAAGAATTGTCAGGTACTAAGAAATTGCATTTGTGAAGCCATACGTTTGCTGATTGGCTAAAGTTATGCAAATAAAATTCATCTCATTCTAGTTACGTCAGCATTAGTGGCATACAAATTCAGTTACTAGAGCCTTTTTCTCAGACTACTGCGCATGCAGACAATAATTGTTTGCTGCACGGATAGTATTTCTGTATAGTTCTGATTGAAGTTTAGTACAAGGAATTGTTGGCCAAGTACAGCAAGCATGCATATCTTGGTTCTTGGTGTGCTAGTATTGATCATACAGCTTGAATGGATTCAAGCAAAGCCAAGTAAGTTGTGTATGTTACATTGCTGCTGTATCATTCCTAAATGGTGTATCATTATGCTTTGTAAATACTGATCATAATTATGCTATAGTGCATAAAGTTTGCACTTAATACTCTATATTATTGTTTACTGACAGACACAGTACCAATGACTTTTCTTATCTATTTAGCAGCTGATATTGCTGAAGAAGATTCAACTCTGACAGCTGAGATTCATGTCAACTATTCCCGACCTCCTGATTTCACCTTGGATCCTCCTAATTACCGAGTGGCTAGTTCGATAAACCTCACTTGTGTGGTACACGGATCGGTAGGACATGTCTCCTACAACTGGTCCTCGACTTGTTCTGAGGATCAGTGTTTTGTTCAAAGAAAGCACACCGAGTCTGTAAGTACACTGATTTTAAGACCACTCGATGCTGGCAATCACACTTGTACGGCTACAGACTTTGTTGGACGAGACTGCAACAGAACTGCATCAGCCAGTGTCATAATGCGTATTGTCGGTAAGCCATACTTTTTTGTGAGCCCAATATTATAGCAGGATCTGTCTGGAAGGATAATGAGGGGACTGGCAAATTAACTAAATAGCTTAAACTTTACTCTTACCTCTATTAGCATAATATTATATTATAGCTGTTGCTTCAAAATAAATGCCTTCTGAATTAATAGTCATTGCGAGCTATTTGATTTTAACCAACATACATTTGGAGTCATCATTCTGTCTTTAAAATAAAAAAAATTCAAGACTTTGTTATTGTTTTTTGTCTAGGTACGGGGATTTTTGATGAAAGAGCAAAAACTGCACTTCCTGAAAATGGAATTATTGTTACAAGCCAGCATGCGCACACTGTTCACTTCTACTGCTGGTTTAGTGCAGTGGATAATGACACAGTCGTCCAGTTCATTGATGTGAGTGGAACGGACGTAGCTAACAGTGAAAGTCCATTCAATATCACCACAACTACCTATGGAGACTCTGCTGTGATGGAAATTGCTGCCATTTCCTTGTCACTGTCTGAGCAAGGAGTGTATACTTGTCGTCTAAATGAAGAAGCTGACATGAATGTGGGAATTTTCCGTAATGAATTTCACAGTAAGTTCTTTGCTACCTGGTAGAAACAGTATACTTGATAAGAAGAAAGTAAATGCAGCTGGTCTTTTTCCGGGTAAAATGAGAGTGCTAATGCTGCAAGCGTTCATGTTCACTGTAGAGATCACTACATTTGACAGGAATTGGAAATGTAACAATATTCAGTATTTTGTAGTAACTGCAAACTAAATTCTTGTGTAACTGATAAGCTCTTGCAGGTTTCACTAGAAGTGGGGTGGTTTATCTGTAAGCTTAGGAGGGTAGCTAGTAGCTAGAATCCAAGTGGTTGTCATAGTGAACTTAAATTTTAAAATTGAACTAGCAGAAACTGTAGGATTAATTACCTACCTAGGTATATCACTGCAAAGATGAACATGATGACATATAAGTAATTGTTTGAGGCTGTACGCCTCTGGTCTTGAACTAAAGCCAAGCGAGGCTAAAATTTTGAACCACTCCTGGTTTTTGGGAGTGGTAGATGATTGTTGCAATGATCACATGACTGATAGTAACGGTCTCTGGTGGTTTTGTTATGTCTACAGATTAATACTGTATGCATGGGTATGTAAATTCTATTGTAAGGTAGTTTTGATGGGCAACAATGGTGTCATGGTCAGCACATAATTGCTTTCAAAGCTGGTAGTAGGAGTCCAGATGATAAAACAGGTCAACTAAAGCTAGCTACAAGATGAAAGCTACATTCAAGCTGCATGAACTGACTTGGGACTGTAGCTAGCGTTTCTGGACCTCAAATGCAATTACCTCTGTACCACAACTGCTAATAAAGCTCAGTATGTAACCTACTGTGTGTAGAGGGATCTGAAAATATTTACAGGTGCAAAGCTTTGTAAAAGTGCATGCAATACTTTTAGAATTTTCATATCAAATAAGCTCAGTGACTGTGCTCCACAGCTACAAGTCCAAACCACAGCTAAAATCGTGCATATACTTTAGTGATGGTGCTAAAGATTACTATCTACAAAGACATTTGTGCCGCAGTAGAGTGAGGCATAGGCCCTATCACTGTGGCTGTACTGTGTGCTCACTATCTGTAGCCTCATCTTGTCTCTTTGCTTGCCTATCAGAGCCATGACTCATTTGCAGGTACACTGTATATGAAACAAGACTGATATCTAAAAACCAGCCGTGTGTTTTTTTATATATATCATTCAACTGAAGGCTGCGCTCAGCAACAGGTCAGTCTAAGCATAATGCAGCTGTAGAATGGATCAGCTTGGCTAGACCACTATGTGCAGTAGTCTCGCGTGCCAGCTCCTGGCACGCGAGACTATATGTGCAGCTTCCAGCGAAAGTGCTGACACAGCAATTTCGTAGTGGCTTCCAGTTAGCGATCAGAACTTGCCAAAACAAAATTATCATCGCTACCTACCACTCTGTCGCCGTCTATCCAACACAAAACTAACCTAGCTTGACGTACCTTGAGCCTGCAAACTTCCAGTAGCTTCCATTGCGCTCGTGGCTATAGTGGCATAGTAACGGAATGACGTAACTTAGTGAAAGCAGACGAACACACACACACACACACAAATGCGGGAACGTAAAACAATCTTAGTACCAGCTGGGCGCGCGCTTCGCGTGCGCCCGGCTGGTAAAAATATAACTACCTGATGACCAATCTTCATGCCATCCCTTAAAAAACTTCAGACACATTGGGGTGGAGTTTTCAGCACCTTTTGCGGCTACTCACTAAAAATAGTGAGTATGCAAAGACTCGCCTCGCTATCTCCAGAAATGAGAACAGTGTGGATTTTAGCCAATCTTTGATCTAGTTTAAGTCAGAATCCCAAAGAGCCTAGTACCTGGTGTAGCCAAATAAGGTCATGTGATATCAGTTTATATAGCAGAACTCAAAGCCATTTCTTGTGGCCATAATTTAAAGGTCAATCAAAATGCCATGACACAAACTGATTGTGTTAGTTTGAGAGACATTTAGTTTCATTCTTCTTGTTTTTGCAGCTGCTCCTGTTGTTACTAACCTTCGCCAGGACACTTCTAAAGGGGTCTTTGCCCTTGAGTGTATATCCACTGGCTCCCCTCCAACTAACGTGATATGGACCAAGGATGGAGTCGAAATGACTATAGATGGAACAGTTCATAAGCTGACACAGTCTATCACTGACAGGGCCACTTCAACATACAAAAATGTACTGAAAATAGAAGATTCAATCAATCGTCTTCCTGGAGAGTATTCGTGCAAAGTCAGTAATTCGTTTGGAACATCCAATACAGTCAACATCTCAGGAAGAGGTATGTAAACAGGACAATTCTCTGTAATATGCATGAGCATGTAGATAGCATGTAGAAAGTTTATTAGTACTATTTTTTGTGTGTATGTGATTCAACACGTCACTGGACTAATTAGAGAGTGGTATAATGATTAGGTAATGCTATAGAATGTACATGTGTTTCCAAAAAGTATTAACGTACTAGCTTTTGTGGTTATGTATTACTGTAGTATTATGCGTATCCCTGCATGGTGTATGGTTTGGTGTGTGTGTGTGTGTGTGTGTGTGTGTGTGTGTGTGTGTGTGTGTTGTGGGTGTGTGTTTGTACGCATATACATGTGTGTGTTTATATACTCTAATGCACACATTTGACTGCTCTTTTATAAGTGAGCATTAATTACCACTTATGCTTACATTCAATTGCCTTTTTCCCCTGCAGTCATGCACATTACTGGCCATGAAGAAGTTCTGATTGCTGGCCTAACTGTGCACATATTTTGCACCACTAACCAGAAAGGCCATGCTAAAATTCAGTGGCTTCTTGGTGGCTTTGAGGTGCCTCTGGAAACCTCTACCACACAGGAAGTGGTCCTCCCTCTTGAGCTTGAATCGACTGGTCTAGATGGGGCAATGTTCACATGCAGGATTACTGGGTCGGACAATGCTGTGTATGATGAAACCATCACTCTAAAAGTGAAAGGTATATAATAATAATTCTTGATTAAAAGCAACAAATTTTTGCATGACAGAAAATTTTGCGATTTTATTGTTTTGAGGCTGATTTAAGTATTTTGCTGTTGTATGCAAAATATGTTTCAAAACTTTGTTGCTACTACTGTATATAATGGCTATAACTAGAATGTTATTCACTTTGTGGGTTGCAATTGTAGTGTCTTACTCATGCATTGGGAAGTCGAGTGACTCATCTCGAAGAATGTGATGAAGGAACTCAGCCTGTATAAACCTCTGAATAATAGAAACAGTAAAATGTATCTTGGACTTGGCCCTGGATTAATAAGAGGCATGTCTAAAATTTTCTTGAGATCCTGCTTTGGTAAACCTGTGCCATCTAATTTGCAATGACTTATTACAGCATTATGGGTATGCTAAGCATTTTTTTTTATTCTTCCAGTGTACATGTCGCTCTTTTGTGAAAAAATAGTTATACAGACAATCACTTTGTTTTCTTTATGGTTTACTCAACAATTACTACACAGAATTTGAGAACATAATTACAATTGAAGCACCAGAAATGCCACTGACAGCTGGAAATACCTACTCAATCTCTTGTATTGTCAGAGCGGATGTGCAAGGAACAGTCGAGTGGGTAGATTCCACAGGAAGTCCAGTCAAGGGGGGCAGCGATCTGAGCATAGATGATCCAGTCACAAGTGGAAATAAAACCACCTTGACCCTGCACTTTGACCCTCTTCACACTTCACACGGGGACCAATACACCTGTATTTCAACAGTAGACATTCTACAATCAGTGCAGAGAGTTAGTGAAGACGTCATGGTGCAAAGTGAGTTTTGTGCCCATAACTATTGACTTAATTTTCACTTTTACTAACTTTTTTATGTATGCAACTTTTATCTTCCTCCATTGCAGTCCCAAAGCCAACGATATCTGTGTCACAGATACCTGCAACTACTCCCATCTATACCACCTCAATGCTTATACTAACTTGTGACATAGAAGTAGATAAAGCAGTTGACACACCAGTTGAAATCAACAGCACGTGGACTGGACCAGAGGGGGTGCTCTCAAGTGATAACAGTACAACAACCGTGGCTCCTTTTGAAACGTTACGACGTACAAGGATCGTAGTAACTTTAGAATCATTGGAGTCATCTGACTCCGGAGCTTATTTATGCGAAGCTAGCATCAACCCAACTTCGACAACCGCGTACATCATTACAAGCAATGAGACTTCAAGCCAATCACTCAACATAATGATATGTAAGTGTGTAAATACTAACTGTACTGTAATTACTACAGTATGCTTGAGTATGTAACGTGACGATGCTTTTGCTTCCATGAATTTTCTTTTTGTGTAGCACTGAATGTCTCAATTACGGTTAGTTACACCCCTCCTGCTGGTGAATCCATTCAACCACACCATTACAGAGCGGGAACTCCAGTTACTCTGTACTGTCGTGTAGCAGGTGCAAGTGGGCACGTCACTTACGGGTGGACTTCTACTTGCAGTGGCTGCTTTGTGTCAGGCACATCTTATTCTGTCAGCCGTAACTTTCTCCGTTCTACTGATGCTGGGTTGCATACATGTACAGTTAGAGATTCTATTGGAAATGAAGGGTCTACTACCATCCCCGTGAACATTACAGGTATTGACTGATCAGATAATGTAGCGAATACATATTCATTTACTCATTGTCTGGACAAATCTCTGGAGAGTTTAAGAGTATAATTATAACATTTGGATATATAAAAAGGAGAAGATAACCAGTACTCAGAGTCTGAAGGCACACATATGTGTGGCAGACGTTATTTGTTTCTTTGCTCGTATGTTTTGGTAGTGTAATTCACTGCTATTTTTTCTTGCATTTGCAGGTGCTGGTGTATATGTACTTGTTGGCACTCATATAGGAGCAATTTCTAATAACAGTTTGGTTATTGCGCGTTATTCAGCACAGTCACTTAACCTGTACTGCTTATCCAACTCAACAACAAACAATGTTGGGAGTGTCATAGGGAAAAGTGGATCTGATATAACTTCGACCAGCTCTGATGCGTTTGTCATCACCCGTTACAACCCAGGTGGTCTTCATATTGTTAGCCCCTATTCTTATAGGCGTGCATACTCCTGTGGCTATAGGGGCTGGAGTACGTGCTATGAAAACCGTTATGAAAGAGTGTCGTTGCTCAACCAGGGTATATACACATGCAAGTTACCAGATGCTGGAGGTTCCCTTTTGAACATAAATTTTGGAATTTATATGTATTCATTTAATGGTAAGTAATACCATAATAAACCTTGTTCCCAGGCTCCACATCCACAGCTTTTAATTATCTACACTATGCAAGCTGGGGATTGGATCCCGGAACAAGGCACTATTTCTTACACTGTGAACATATAATTATCCATATTTATTAAATGAACATGAAGCATGACTGTGCATTGTATTTCTTTCCTTACACGTAATACTACTGCTGTGCCTGTTTATGCATGTGTATACGTACATGTAACAACAGTCTGTTTCGGATCCCCTACCTTCTATATTATACCCATGAGCTGTGTGTACATATCTGCTTCTGAGCTTTGATAAGTGCTCTCCTATTCCTACAGCTCCACCTCGCATAACGAATCTCCGTCATGTTACGTCCAGTGATGTCTTCACTATTGAGTGTACCTCTACTGACTCACCTGCCACCTTTGTAACGTGGGTCAAGGATGGCACCAATCTCACTGTTGATGGAAACCGGTATCAGACAACACAGAGGGTTACATCTAGATCGCATTCTACCTATTTGAACATACTTCATATTAATGATGTACCTGCTGATTTAGTTGGAATGTATACGTGTCATGTTAGCAACATCCTCGGGAAAAGCTCCAGAGAGATTTCTGTTAATGGTATGAGAACAAAAGTAGGACAAAGATGATTAATGGGCTATAGTTATTGCAGTGTGTAGTTGTGGGGTATTCTGTTTAAAGTTTGTATTGCCAATGAGCACCAAAAGCCTACATCTAGCTAGTGTATCGCAAGTTGGGTTGTCTAGTGCAGTAGGCAAAAGGGAGTTGACAGTAGTAACTGTGTAAACATTTCTAGACAGTTAAGCCACTGCCCATTTGCTCTTTCCAGTGGACAACATCCCCTATAATTTGTATTGTTTGTTTATTTGTTCTTTACATATCTGTAGGTATTCAAATAAGTGGTTATGAGGAGACTTTTGAGGTGGGTTCAACTGCAGCGGTTACATGTAGTAGTGACCTAGATGTACTCAATATTGAGTGGCTTCTGGATGACGACAATACCTCCACGTCTCTGATGATTTCACACACGTCTGTGAACAAGCTGACCTTCAGATCAGTATCTGCGAGTATTGATGATGCACAGTACACCTGCCGAGTAACTAGTCCATATGGCGTGCAGAGCAAGACGGTAATCTTTCATGTTGAAAGTAAGTTACACTGATGTTTATCTTCACACACAAAAGACCCGGACATTCATAGATATTTGTATGACTATATAGTAGATTTCTTGTAATGATTATATCATACATTAATTAATACTACTGTGCATGTCTTATTCTATTGTATTGCCTTGTGTAAATTCTAACTAAGTGCATGAAACAGCTTTTGGCTAGGTAACAATCTAGAGTAATCCGACTGATTGTGTGTTTAAACTCCACAACTATGGAGCTTATTGAACTCTGATTTTAAAATGCATTGCTAACACACAGTTCCCATTGCTTGGGCCTCCATGGAAATCGCACCAATTATTGGTGCAACCGATGGAGAAGAATACTACCTGACTTGCACTGTTACAGTAATTAATGGACTAACGGTTGATGCTGTCTCCGTTACTTGGCTTGGACCTGATGCAAAGATCGTCAATGAAGATAATATCACCTCTGCAGTGGTTCAGGCAACCTCAAGTACTTCGTTGTTCTCTAGACTCACGTTTCGGCCACTCAGATCGACCCACGGAGGTGACTACACTTGCAAGGCTACCGTTAAGGTTCCAGGATTGAAGGAACCTCCACCGAGAACTGCACTAGCACAGCTTGTAGTCACAAGTAAGTAAATATTCATTGCAGGCATATAGCCCTAGCCCAATTGTACCTCAATTATGCCTGAGTTGATTGCTGACATCATGCACAAATGCAGCATTGATCCAAGCATTTTTTGGTGGCAGTAGTTTTGTATGATATAGCTAAAACGGTCAACACTTGACGTTCTGAGGCCTCTTTCCAAATGTCCACAACTACTGTTCATTAATAATATAAATTGCAAATTAAAATGACTTCAGCTGCAGAGGCCACAGCTAGGGGATACTTACATGTTGAAATATGTAGTGGTGAAATATTATGCTCAAAATTACGCCTATGATGCCGGTATAATTCCATATTCCAAGGTATATCTATTATGCTTAAAATTATGCTAGTGTATGGAACTAGGCCTACAGATGTAACTGCACACCTTTGATATAATTCACCAATTGAATAATTATGTTATTTCTAGCTATAGCTACAAGGATCAGCTGCAATCCAACTTATTACTTATTACTTCCTATAGGTGTGGCTGCATTCCAGTTAAAGTTTGGACCAGTTGAGTACTGCATTCGCTGGACAGTAAGTTTAAATGTACCTGTTTTGATTTGCAGATTATAAAAAGTCATTATATAAGATGTCCATGTCAACACGTGTATATGCTGTATTACCTGTGGTTACATCCAACCAAAAAATGTAGTTCTGTGACTGCAGGCAGTAGTATGAGATGGGGATTGGACAAGCTTGGCTTTGTAATAACGACTTTAATCAGCTGTGCATGGTCAGAGTATACCTCTGCGTGCTGTGTTTAGTAGGTAGCTGTCTGCAACCAAATCCTGAGAGCACCTGTGATTGAAAAGACCATATGCTATCATTCCTGTCAAGCCGTTGTTGCAATACTCTGCTTAGCAAGGGAACTTGTGAAGCTGTGAAGCATTACACTAATACGTTGTAGGACGCAGGTAGTTTCAGAACTAGAATCCTTGCATGTTCAGGGTTTAATTTTGAGGGAAAACCCAACCTTTCCAAAATATATCTGAGGATCTACTTTGTCCATGAGTACATTGTAGTGATTACGGTATTGCTATTTAATGGTTGATCCGTCCAAAATTATATGCACTATTTCACGGTTGGGCTTCCATGCCAAAAATTTGTGATTTTTATATTTGTGGATGCGATAGACATATCCATATACCTATGTTGCTCATGTAATAATTCACGGTTTGCAAACTTTGCAGTCAGTGTTTGACTATGAATATATAGCAAAAACTTTACTCTATGAATATATCTGATGTACAGTATGACAGTAGTGGAGACAGGAGAGGAAAGAGGATGGTAGTATCCCCAAGGGGTCTTAACTCTTTGCACACGACGCTTCAAATTTCTCGCTCGTTTGAAGCCATCAGGTTGTCTACCAGGGAGCGAAGGGGGCGAGAAACGAAGCAGTTGCGGTTGAGACAGCCTTAGGCATCTAAACAACTCGTGAGAAACTGAAACTGTCACGTCTTCTACAGGTTCCAGATCCTTCTCTCAATTGGCAGCCATGGCGCGATTAGTATACTTCCAGTTGTAGCTCCCTGTGGTTTTTGTGCTTATGTGGTCAGAAGCCATGTAAAGACAGGGAATGTCCCCTAGCATGCGTAGTGCTACATAGAGGCTAGCTTATCTAGCGTACTGCGATTATAATTATTACTCAGGAGGTACCGGATGCGTGTTTTCCTGCACTTCGCGTAGTCTAACATAATAATTTGTGCATGTTTAAATTCCTGCACTTCACATGCAAAGAGTTAAAACACGAAGTGTTGAGGATGGTGGGCCTATACCTCACCAATGTAGTGTTATTTGATAGTTGATTTTAGGTGGTACCTATTGACATGTACTCATTTAATGCATGCAACATGCTATATTAGCATACACTCACACTGACTGGAAATTTATAATTATATTACCTACAGGTTGACAAAGCCCTGCACATGGAGCAAGCCACAAAGGCTGCCCTAACATCTGGCATTAGAGATCATTGCGACTGTAACTTCTTAGTTGATGCAATCGATGATGGAGAATTCAGCTGTCAGTCCACTGTGACGGAGGTGGTCTACCGAAGCAAGATCAATGGCACCAGTGACACGTTCACGGCCCCCGAACTACTGGCCTTTGTGGAACACTGGATTGCCAATGATGGAACATTCACTGTCGATGTGTTTCGCCTCAGGATCAATACTGAATGCCCACTTCACATCCAGTCCTTCCACCAGCCGGAGTGTGCTGCAAATGGTACTACACCTAGCATCTCTGCTGGATGCTACTTTGGTAACTGTTGTACAAATGTGTAATACTCTTGAAGCACTGCGAGTGAACATTAGTAGGCTGCAAACAACAATATTAGCTGTGTGTTTAGCTAGCTCTTTAAAATGTTTCAATTGATTTTTAGTATGCTACAGACTGGATAAGTACTATATAATTGTTATTGTGTGATCGCTGCATTCTCCATACCTGTAAAACTGCTGATGATAAGGTTTGGTCTTAAATACAAATCATTAATTTAACATCCTAGCGTAGAGCAATTCAAGGAGTCAGGCTCAGTGTACTCCCACCGTCTTCAGTAACTGTAAGTGGTTCATTCTAGTTACATTTTATATATCGATATCATGACCATGAAATGGTGCCTCCGATAAGTGAACTTAACCTCCACAATATTTTGATAGGATTTATACCTCATGAATTAGTTACTAAAATATGTATTGCTGTATGTATTGTCATATTATATCAACTTGCGTAGTTTGATGTGATAGTTGCTAGAGTAGTGGTATATAACACAAAGCCTGTATAAACCTGAAATGCAGAATATCTCACGGGATGTATGATATATTCTTGGGCTAGTGTGCAATGATTTAGTGCAGGCACAAATGTAGACTGTAGGCATTATAGTAAATTGTGTAATATTTGCAGTAAATATCATCGGGCACATGCAAACTGTAAACAGCCATTTCCAGGCATCATTATGCTTTTTGTGCATCTTCCATTCATTAAAAGTCGGGTTCTGAGCTTTGCTTCTTCATGTCCAGAGATCGTGATGGCATTCAATAAACTAACCCCATTGCTTCAATCAGAATCTCAGCAATTGTAAAACCTGATCTGCCATGATTTCAGTCACTAAGTATTACATAGGTGTACTCTAATGTTCTGATAATCACATTCCTTTTATGCACGCATCTGCCTACTGCAGTTGTGAATACTATAGTGCCTGATAATTGCCAGGGCAGTGGTAATACAATGGTTATCTAAACCTGATATAATAAATTCTATTCATGATTGTGTATGATAAAAACATATATAGAGTACATTGACGGTGAATGGGATAGTGTTTGCAGTATCCTCTGAGCACAAAGAAAGAAGCAACCACTTGCAAACACGATGAAAATACTGGCACTTTTTGTGCTAGTAGTGGCATTGCAGCTTCAAAGTCATGGAGTGGATGCAAACAGTATGTTCATGAAAAGTTGTGTCTGAAAAGATTTAGACTTATCATTCCATGTCTATATTCTGCATGTAATCGTTTTAGGCTATCAATTTCATGGCTGCATTGTATTCCTCAGCTCCAGCTGTTGAAGAAGAAAGACTGAGAGTTGAAATAAATGTCAATTACCAGCGACCTTCTGGTTTCATCTTAAAGTCTCCATACTATCGTATTGCTAGTGCCATAAATCTCACCTGTACTGTGTCTGGATCAGCCGGGCAGGTCTCCTACAACTGGTCATCGGATTGCTCGGGAAACTGCTTTGTGAAAAACAAGATAACAGAGTCTGTTAGCACTCTGATCCTGCAGCCATCCGACAGTGGAACTCACACTTGTACTGCTACAGACTTTGTTGGCGTGGACTGCATCAGAAATGCATCAGCCAGTGTTGTTCTACGTATTGTAGGTGAGCAAAAAATGCTGACTATTAGTAAGTAGCTAAATGGTGGCCTAGTTTGAAACAGACGGTATAAAATTATAAAACAATCACCTATTAATTGATGCAGTCTTCATACTGCTGAGTTTGCTAACTAGTAGCATGCAGTTGTATTTTGTATGCATTCTTGTGTACACGCACCACAATGAAATCAGTGAGCCTAAGCAAGCCCCACATTGAATGACTAGCTGTATGGACAGGTGGATGAGATCCTGGGATCATTTTTAGAGTTCTAAACTTCATGAACTGTATACTAAGATTCTTATCTACAAGTTGTTGCATGATCATGGCTGAAGAGAGGAAAGCAAGGTCCTTGAACCAGGACTGTAGCAAAGATAGGAAGAAGTAGAAAACGAGGCTCTACTGCTCATCTAGTCCACTCCTACAATAAAGTAGCATTTCCTAATAATATTGTACTGCATGTAGGTGTATGGAAAACATAGGTGTTTTCAGACCATTAACGTTAAAAATAAATTTTTCTTATATATTTTAACCAAAACTTGCTTACTAGAGTTGCAGTTGCATGGGTATAGACAATGGGTATATTGTTATTGTTATCTACAAGTTAGCACTTTGGTATGTTACCACAAGCTATCCATGTTATCATTCATACACAAATCATTGTTTCCAGTCAATGCTGTGTATTGTATCCAATTGCTAAGTATACAATTTTGAAGACAGTAGACGTAACTCCAGTGCATCTTCTAAAATACGTGCATGTGTGCGTATTATATTTTATACAACCAGTTCATTCTCCTGTTTTACTATAGGTACTGGTATTTTTGATGAGAAGGCTGGAATTTCGCTTTCTAATAATGGAATTGTCAAAGTGGATGAGAACCAGCGTCTTCATATCTCATGCTGGTTCAGCGTAGCAATTGGTAGGACACCACAATTCATTGGTACAGATTGGATGAATGCTAGCAGAGCGCTTTTTACCATCACCACGACTACAAGTAATCGCTTGACTGTAATGCAAGTTGTGACTACCACTGCTTTATCAGTGAGGGATGAAGGCGTGTACACCTGTCGAATGCCTGGAGAAACTGGACTGATTGACCAGAATGTTGGTGTGTATATAGATGAAGTCAATGGTAAGTCTTAACGTTTATACAGTTACTGATTCCATCATGTGTTTGTAAAAAGGTATATTTGTAGCTTCTAGTACAGCTCTGAAGCAACACATTCTATTCATTTCGAAATATTATTGTATCTGCTGAGGGTGGCCATACTACTAAGTGTAAGCATGCCATATGCAGTTATGGTGAAGAATTGAGCATATCGCTGCTAAAAATGAACAATTATTTTAACAATTGTTTGTTTTTTGGAGTTGCATCTGCACTGTTGTTCAGTAGCGTAATTATACACTGTCACAGTTAGCTGTAGCAGGGCCGTAGGAACACGTCAAACAGGTCAGGCTTTGGCTGGACCACTTTTCACCAGAGTTATTATTTCAGTATTGAGCATGTGCATTAATTGTCATTCCAACTTTAGTGAGACTACATGAACTCTACTTGTGTCGGAGCTGTAGTAAGCCTATACTTGGGTAAAATGAAGTGATCGACTTGTTCAGTCCTCAGATCTTTTGTGCGCCAGAAGTATAAAGTCTGTACCCATTTAACTGGCAGGGACGCCGTCTTGAACACGTGCCATTCCCCCCCATGACCAAAAACATTACAGACATAGTATTATATTTGTACACTATCTCAGATTCGACTGCAAGATTACTTGTACAGAAAAAATGTTGTAAAATAGCCATCCCACCTCCCCCCCCCCCCAATGGCCACAGAGTGACTGCCGGCCATTGCGGCGGCTTCTCCACCAAGAAAATAGCATACAGCCTGATCATTTCAATTTTGCTTCCTACGGCCCAATGTAGTACACAGTTGTGTAAAGGAGCAATGTTCTACTGACTGTAATACCTTAAATGGCTATCATAGTGTCAATAGGTCATGTTAATATGTCAAAGTGCTGTAGAACAGCAAAATACCCTTACATGACTCGTGACTGCCTCTTTACTACAGATATAGCCAGCGCAGTACACAGCTTTGATAGGGAACAATGTGTTTAACAGTGCAGCTCTGATAATATCGATGACTCGTAGCCAAGTCAAAGTGCTGTAATAGCTACGAGATAGCAATGACAGCATGTCCATTATCAGCTACAACTCTACTACCACCAAATTTAGCAGATTTATAAAAATGTTTTTACCAGACAATGCAGCATTCCTTGGTTTACTCAGCCTCCTCCCTGCTTCTAGTCACTCATGTTGTCTACTGCACCACCATAGGGTATCTTCCCTCCACTGTATATTCCCGGCAAGCCACTCCAAATGACCATGTACTAAAAGAATATATGGCAAATGTATAACTCTTCAGGCATAGCTGCATGTAATACATATGCAGCTGGCTTTAGTTATTACAGTGCCAAATGTATCACCTAAAATGATAATCAAGTTTGGTTGCTGGAGTTGCAGTTTAATAATAGTCACCTAAGGTAGCTATTATAGTGCTTTAAAATGACTATGAGCTAAAGTTATCAAAGACATAATATCTATCAAAGCTGTGTACTGTGTTGGACGTATCTGTGTAGTACAGAGAGTACAGCTCTGAAGCAACACATTCTATTCATTTCGAAATATTATTGTATCTGCTGAGGGTGGCCATACTACTAAGTGTAAGCATGCCATATGCAGTTATGGTGAAGAATTGAGCATATCGCTTACACAGCTACATACTACAACTAGCTGTGTGTGATAATGCTATTGAATAAATGCAACTCCTATACCCAACCAATTTTATAGCAGTGACATAATGAGAATAACAGTACCTATGGTGCTGTAGAAACTTTGCAGCTTGGCCTATAGAAAGCATGCTCTCCAGGTTTCAGGCTTTGGCTGGACCACTTTTCACCAGAGTTATTATTTCAGTATTGAGCATGTGCATTAATTGTCATTCCAACTTTAGTGAGACTACATGAACTCTACTTGTGTCGGAGCTGTAGTAAGCCTATACTTGGGTAAAATGAAGTGATCGACTTGTTCAGTCCTCAGATCTTTTGTGCGCCAGAAGTATAAAGTCTGTACCCATTTAACTGGCAGGGACGCCGTCTTGAACACGTGCCATTCCCCCCCATGACCAAAAACATTACAGACATAGTATTATATTTGTACACTATCTCAGATTCGACTGCAAGATTACTTGTACAGAAAAAATGTTGTAAAATAGCCATCCCACCTCCCCCCCCCCCCCAATGGCCACAGAGTGACTGCCGGCCATTGCGGCGGCTTCTCCACCAAGAAAATAGCATACAGCCTGACCATTTCAATTTTGCTTCCTACGGCCTGATGTAGTACACAGTTGTGTAAAGGAGCAATGTTCTGCTGACTGTAATACCTTAAATGGCTATCATAGTGTCGACAGGTCATGGTAATATGTCAAAGTGCTGTAGAACAGCAAAATACCCTTACATGACTTGTTTGACTTGACTTGCCACAGGAAGCAAATATACAGTGATCCTGCCAAGGATGATTGAGACTTTATCGACCGTGGTGTAAAATTCAATTTTACACTGTACTGCATCACTTATTCTGACAGTAAACCTGAAATTCCAAACACTTGTTCTGTATGTTTACATTAACTATTGGTAATGTCCAACTTATCAGTTTCTTTCTTATGAATGTGGAGTATCATCGGAAAGTTCAATCTCTCCTGGGCCACTGTTGAACACAGATATGTTTTTTTATTGCTGAAAATGATTTTTCACTTGCTGCATTACTTGCTGGAATCACTTGCATGACTATATCTACCTCAGAAAAAGTGTGTGTATGTGTGTGTGTGGGGGGGGGGGGGGGGCAGAGAGACTCTTAAAGTATGCTTTGATATCCTTAAAGGACACAACACCATGTTCAGCTGAGCTCTCAGTCTTAATTGGAAGGAGTAAAATCAGCATCATAAAAGTCTGCAATATGATTTTTTAAATATCTTTCTAATTTTGTTACAGCAACAAGTAAATGTTTCCAAATGCTTGTACATGCATATGATATAACATAGCTGATCGCATTAATTATTAAAGTCAAAGCTTCAAATAAATTCACTCATAATGGTCCTTTGGGGATGCAGGAGCTGCTTGGGTTGATTGTATGGTATGGTTTTTGGCAGAAAGGTATATGACTTAAGTTGACTTGTGATTGTAATTAAAGCTCTTAAATTAGTCACCGTTGTTCACAATTACCAGAATAAGTACCATTCCATTAGAAAAATATGAAGAATCTGATAAGTCATTACTTAAGAATTGTCAGGTACTAAGAAATTGCATACTCTACTTGTGTTACCCTGATTGCGAGATGTTGCGGTACTTACGGTACACAGTCTGCTCGCCCGCTATACTTACACTTGGCAGAGTGGTTAAGGTAAGTGGAAAACGCTGAAAACTGAAAAACTGAAAACTGAAAAACTGAAACACTGAAAACTGAAAACTGAAACCAAATAAAGATTATAGTTTAGCAAACATACTAGCCTTGACGGCTGTAGCCTAGTCACTGGTTTGGTTGGTCTGGTTCGTGGACCACTTTCTGGAGCACCTATATTTTTTTCAACCACTATGCACGTTGCCTTCTGGATAAAAACAGTGGTGTTAATCTTAGCTGCCTTGGCCTGCTCACTTGCTATTGGTATGACAGTCTTCTTTAAAGCATACAAGAAGTTTGTCCATCGACTTGCACTCTGCAGCCTTGTTATATTGTTTTGCCTTAGCTAATACTCAACACTGTCAACAGTATACCAGTTGAGAACAGATGTGGCTACTTGTTAGTGAAGAGTGAAGGATTCTTGTATTGCTACTTTTGGATCAATAGCTACACTGCATGGGTGATTCTTCTTTTGGTATGCTGGATAACTCTGCAACTCTTAATGCTTGGTGTTCTCAAACGCAAGCTACGATTCTCTCAAATACGAAGTAGCACGAGAAATAATAACCCTCGTAGCTTCATATGTGAGGCATGTATTGTGGAGCCACACCTGACTGTAGCTACATATATAATCCATGGTCATGCAGAGTGTACTTCAACTTAAAGTCACAATAATTTGAATGACTTGCTGCAAAACCTAGCCATAGCTCTTGCTAGCTATAGCCTCGCGCTCAGCGCTTGCAGAACTTGAGAAGGCGTGGCTCCACAATACATGCCTCACGTATGAACGCGCATAGTGGTGAAATTTTTTTGTGCTCCGGAAAGACAGGACCGGTGGCTATGGCCCTTATTGGCTCTCACAAGGCTGCTTTTGCTAGATTGTTTGCTAAACTATAAGTGTACACTTCTTTATTTAGTTTCAGTTTTCAATTTTCAGCGTTTCAGTTTTTCAGTTTTCAGTTTTTCAGTTTTCAGTTTTTCAGTTTTCAGTGTTTTCCACAGCTGCCCACATCATTTCATTCCACAATTTTTACTGCCATTTTTGGCTTACCCTGGCTCCTAGCGGCGCAGGCCTCTGATTTCCAAGCGCTGCAAATGAGTTCATAGCGATCCCGACTTTTCACAGACTATGGCGGCAGTGTCTGTAGCCACCATTTTCGGCAATAAGCTCTACTTCAAAACTTGATGGCAAGATGCACTACCATTGGCTTTATGCTGTGGGTATGACTCATTCCTGTACTAAAATGGCGAATGACATCGATGATAAGAAAGAGCTGGAAATGCAGAGAATTGAACCAATCAGGTATACATAGTAAGATACGGCAACTTTTATCGGCTAAACTGTGGTTTGAAGTTGCTAAAACCCTCTAAATCACCTGTTACAAAGATATTCTAATATTTTTAATGACGGACAGACGAACGGACAAAACCTATTGCTTTACGCCACCTCCGCATATGTGCGTTAGTTTCTAATGACCAGGGAGAGAGCTCTAGTATAAAGACTGGCTTTCAGGTAGGTATATTTTATAACCTACCTGAGAATGAGCTGCACATCCCCATATGCATGATGTGGGTGAGCAAAAAGACTCGATGGGCTAGTCAAAACTGCTTTACCATGCCACCTATCTTATGTCAGCCACATGTCAGTTTGTACACGCACTACACAGATACTACGTGATTCAGCACATGAGTGAACGCTTGGACAGTGATGTAATGATTAGGTATTGATATAGAATGTTCTAGACACTATAGAGACCTCATTAAATAGTAGAGTGGGTATACTACCCTGGTTTACTTTATATGGGATTATAGGTGTACTAGCACTGCTTATGTAACAAGGGTAATCACACTGTCAAGTGTAAAGTATAGCGGGTGAGTTAAAGCGGATGTATTTGAATCACAACTTGGGCAGAGCGAGACGAGTCGTGAGCCAGCCTGTCACAAAAATAACAACTAACCTGGAACCATGCATAACATTGCTGCTGGAGAAGCTACAAAAAAGCAACTGGTCTTTGACAGATTGCACAACATATTTTCAAGGATCAGCCATGGCTGCTACAGGAGAGTGGAGAGATGAGCTGTACTGCTTGAAACTCATGTGTGATCGTGCCATCCGTTAATAAATTCTCTACTTATACAGAGGCTACACAAACTCTATATAAATACTAACCTGAGAGCTGTAGTAAGACTCTCTTGATAAAATTAAGTAGTTGTCCAGGTCTCTTCACAAGTTTGAAGACGGCATCCATGTAACCACCAGAGACGCCATTTTAATCACATGGTTTGATGGGGGGCCATAAACCACATGCAAAATGTATATGCCTTTGTTTTGGCCATAAATCCTCACAGAAACTGAAAGTAGAGGAGCTTCACATACGTTTTTTTGTTTTTCACCCTAGTATCAGAATAGATAAGTCACACCTCTCTGACCCCTACGTACTTCTTACAAAACATTATTTACACCCCCTTCTTATCTTTACACTTGGCAGTGTATAATATAGTACAAAGGGAATACATTTATGCTATCACTGTAATAGCATGGTAATGGGAACTTGTAGTAATGGTAACAATGGTACCATTTTTTTAAGTCAAACTCACAGACTCTGACTCATACTTTCAACAATCACACTTGCCTATTGAACTTAAATTCATGGGCATAACAGAATGAAGAGAAAGGGAACTATGATAACTAAATTGTGGGTTGGTATTTTTGTGCTAGTACTGACTATAATACAGGGCTGTAGGAGTAGTATTAGATCTGGTTAGTATAGCCAGGGCAGCATGAGGGAGTGTGGCATACAATATTATGATATGCAACCAAGCATGTATTGGCTAGTGCACGTGCACATAGATCTGTTGCCAAGTTAGCCACTGGATTTACAAGTTGGAACCACCCCAACCAAGGAGTTTTAACTTCCCTTCAAGGACATTTGGTAAAACTAAAGTGGTTCAACACTCTTTCTAACCCAACTGGTTTGACAAAAACAAGTGGTTACATAATGATGAGTCATTAGATGCTAACTGTTGGGTAGGCTATGGACAAAATACAACTTTCATATCGATAAAACTTAGTGATTGCCACAGAGAGGCTGTGAAAGTAATGGATGCATTGCCACATACAATACAAAACATGCATTGATGATCCACTTTCTCGGACCTTTGTAGCAAATAAAAAGCTAACAGAAAAATGTATCAAAAAATTCCTGAGATGTCTAGGTATTTGCTCTAAGGGGTGAAGGAATGTGAATATGACCTAGCTAATTCCAACTGTAATTACTATTCAAGAGGCTATTCATCACCCTTCATGAGTAAACACACTAAACCCACTTACATTATGTTACTATAGTAACAGTGTGTATTCTAATAGCCATAGAATGCTTATTAGAATACAGGAAGTTCACTGAATGTGGTGACATATACTAAAATGGCTTAGAGCACAGGCAGTGTAAACTATACCTCAGCTTCGCCTCAGTCTAGTTAGAATACAGCTGCCTATGCTCTAAGCTACACTTAGCTAATAACTTAAGGTGACTACTATATATCTATAGTTAATTTTTGCTAATTATCTAGAGCAAATATGTCATGTGAGTATAACCATAAATGTGATGCTGCTTAAGTGTGCAATCACACAGATTCATGGTGTGCATTCAAAAATGTGTATATATTATGTACTGTAAAACAAAATTTAAATGTTATGTGCAAAATGCTTTGTTTCAGCTGCACCCAGAATTAGCAGTCTCCAGCAAGACATGACCAATGAAAAGTTTAAACTTGTTTGTGTATCAACTGGGTCCCCGCCTACCAATGTCATTTGGACCAAAGACAATAGCACACTACGTATTGATGGAGCTACTTATAAAATGACACAGACCGTTACAAATAGAACCAGTTCCACATACGAGAATGTCCTTGTAATTGAAGATTCAATCGACAGTCTTCCTGGAGAGTATTCATGTGCAATAGAAAATGTATTTGGGATTTCAAATAAGGAAATAACAACTGGGAAAGGTTAGTCACTATAGCATTAAAATGACTGTAGTGTGTGTTAAGACTCTGGTACACTACTAAATATCCAAATTATCAAAGACCGAAGAAGAAAAATAGCTTAACTTGTTCAAAGATAAAATTGCATATAGAGCTTCTGTAAGAATGCAGAAAACTGCTGTGATTAATTTAACTGCATTGGTAACTATACAATATATGTGTATGCAGCAAGCTGACGTTGAACTTCTCATTGAATTGTATAGTCATACAAATATTTGGCCATGAAGATATCCTCATTGTTGGTCGAATGGCTCACCTGAGATGTTCCACACACTTGAGAGACTACATCAAAATGCAGTGGCTACTTGGTGGGATTGCAGTCCCACTGAAGAGCTCCACTACACAGGAAGTTGTCCTATCAGTTGAGCTGGAGTCCACTGGCCTTGATGGGGCAATGTTTACATGCAAAGTTACAGCAAGTGGCGGCTCATATGAAGAAACTATCGCTCTAAAGGTCAAAGGTAAACCTCTGTTTTGCCATCTAAATCTGGTTCCCGTGTAAGGGCAGGAGGGTGAAAGGAGTGTCAGGTGTCTGCTGTATGTATATGTGTGTAATTTCCAAACAAGCATCTCAGTGTGACAATGAAATCACGAACATGTGCTTTTGAGTTATTGGTTGTTATAAGTTTGTTTATGTGAGTCATTTTACTTTTCTTGACTGGTTATAGAATCAGATAGTTGTTTGCTTACCATGTATGTATTCTGTAATTCTTACGCATGTGCAAATAGGGACTCCTTCCCCAAATTTGAGTGCCCTGGTAGGGGGTGTAAGACCATGCAAAAATGTCACTGTACACTGTCAGCCAAATAAGCCTCTCCTTAACCTCACTTGTTTCATTCTTTGTCAATGCAGATTTTGAGAACATAGTTACCATCACTGAGCAGCTGATGCCAGTGACAGATGGAGAGTCCTTGGCATTAACATGTCTTGTAAGAGCTGATGACTCCCCAACAGTTCAGTGGCTCAATCCCAATGGAGTCCCAGTCATAGACAGCGATGCCATGTTTGTTGACGGGCCATTCATTGATGGCAATAAAACAACCCTTAGCTTGTATTTTATTCCAGTGTACACTTCACATGGTGGAAGGTATACGTGTCGTTCACAAGTGACATTTCCACTGTCTTTACAAACAGCTACTCAGGATGTTATAGTTCAGAGTAAGTAGGTTATGTGAGAAATTTTACAATTGCCCTGATTATTAAACTTTAGCAATGTGATCTTTTGTTTCTTTCACTCAGTTCCAGCTCCCATAGTGACAATTTTACCGATACCAGCAGGCAACCCTGTTTACACAACTTCCTCACTCATGCTAAACTGTACTATTCAAGTACATGAAGTGGTTGACACAGGAATTGAAGTTGACAGTACACTCAGTGGTCCAGGAGGAGTCCTACTTACCAGTGATCGCATCAGTGTCTCACAATTATCTGGCATGAAGCCAATATACAACAGAGTTGCTTTCCTGAACAACTTAAAGTCATCTGATACTGGAACATATGGATGTGTGGCTTCCCTTCGCCCAAATTTACCATCAGCATTCATTGTTGCAAGTGGTCAAAGTCGTATCACATTAAACGTCACAGTTGGTAAATCATTTAGTTTACTGCAGTGCCCACTATGATTATTGTTTTAATTCACACTTTTTCTATGCATACAGCCTTGAATGTGTCCATTGCAATAAACTACTCTCCACCCCCTGATGTACATTTTGAGCCACCATACTACAGACCAGCCACTTCAGTTACTCTTACTTGCAGTGTGCTTGGTGCCACTGGATCAGTCAATTACAGGTGGTCTAGTACTTCACCTTGCAGTGAGAACAGTTGCTTTGCATCATCAAGCTCTTCGACATCAGTGAGTACAACCCGCTTGTCTTGGCGTGATGCTGGTATGCATACTTGCACTGTATCAGACGCAGGTGGAAACCAAGGAAATGCTACCTCTGAAATGAATATTGAAGGTGGGTCTGTAGTATAAATGTAGCAACACAAAATGAAGCTAGCTTGATGTAACTTGGCCTATTGAGCCTGCAAACTTCCAATAGCTTTCACTGTGTTAGTGGCCATAGAGGCATACGATGTAACATGGTGCATATGATAAGTGTAGACACACAAACAAACAAACAAACAGACAGACAAACGTCAACTTAAACCAGTTACTCATATTCTTGCCCTTTTCCAGCATTGATTTATAAGGTGTGCATTGTGAGAGAGATAGAGCTTGCTTTCTGAACACCACATTCTAACTATTTAGTATAATAAAAATGGTGTGAGGTTAAAGGGCTTTGATTTGTTAAGCAATCTGGTGCTTCTTAATTTGTACAAATTATCTTCTAGTAGTAACTCGGTGAGACAAGCTGTAGACCACCTTCATAATAGATTCAAGTTTGTCACCATTCCTACTTATGTTAGCGTAGTTCTGCTAATACTTTTATGCTCCACCAATACTCACATTAGACAATATTATACTACACCTCCTTCCTTAGCAGTGTATTAGGGCTCATTTTTTCTTCTCTCACTGATAGGTGCTGGAATGTATGTGTACAGAGCCTTGAATCCTTCTGGAGCTGTACCTAACAATACCATAGTTAGGTATAGAAGCACACGCTATTATAACTTTGGTTTATACTGCATCGCAAACTCATCCAGTACTGGGCAGTTTACAGCACCAGATGGACATACTCGTGCAAGCAACTATGGGAGACTAATTTATAGTAATCAAGGCAATGGTATAATATACCTGTACAACCAATATCGCTATTGGCCTTCCACTGGGGTATACACTTGTAAAATGCTGGATGCAAATGGAATGACAGTGGAGTTGACCTTTGGGTTGTACACGTACTTATTCACTGGTGAGTTAGAATCAGTTTCATGTTTGTGGCACACTACACTTGCAGCACACTAGCGTATAATAACAGAAACATTGTCAACAACAATTACGAATAGCTTGCAAAGTTACTATGACAATCTCCATTATAGCTCCCCCCAGAGTGACAGCCTTACGCCATTTTCCTTCGACTGACAATTTCACTTTTGAGTGCACTTCTACTGGCTCAGTAGCCACTTTTGTGACGTGGGTGAAAGATGGAGGCAATCTCACCATTGATGGAAGAACATATAAACAGGTGCAGAAGGTGACATCTCGATACAGCTCTTCCTACCAGAACCTCCTTCTCATCAATGATACTCCAAGCACTCTTCCTGGTGTATACACGTGCATTGTCAGCAATCTGTTGGGAGCAAGCAACCAGAGTATTACTATTCATGGTAATGAATTGCTATTCCTTCATATTATAATACTCATTGTTTAGAAAGCAAAGGACACTTGAAGTACTAGTGTATACTGTTTTCTCTTTGCTAGGATTGCAAATAAGTGGGTATGAAGACACTCTCACAGTTGGCAAAACAGCAAACATCTCATGTAGCAGCGATTTGGACATTACTAGCATAGTCTGGCTTGACAGTGACATGATTCCTGTTGTGGAGTCTGTGACGTCCGATGTACGTTTGCAGTTCCTTCCAGTCTCTACAGTCTCCCATGGTCAACGCTATACATGTCGTGTCTACAGTCCTTACGGCATTCAGGAGAAGGTGGTGACCATTTCTTCCCGAAGTAAGTTGTGTGTATGCCTCAGTCCCAGTCTCCACTCCCCAACCTTTGTACACAGTGCGAGAAATGTTGGGGGGTGGAGTCTGGGAACGAGGCTATGTGTAGGCATTCCACAAGCAAAGTGACCAAGTTGATTGAATTGGAAAATGCCATGCCCTATACATTAAGTATTTATAATACTAGGTATACGCATTGCGCTGATAGCCTCGCGCAGAGGTATGACGTAAGTTAGTTAGCACAAAACCACACCCACTAGAAGCTGCATCGCCCACGCAATTGCCGGAGAAGCTACTCTACACTAGTGGGCCGTCATGAGACGAATGTCTCTGTATACAACACAGTTCCAAGGACCAGTTATGGCTGCTACACGAGAGCAGAGTTGCTTGAAATTCACGTTCATATCGCTGGCGATCGATCTGCGTACCGTCTGTCTCCAGCGGTCAGATCTCTGCTGAAACAGAGGCTACACAAACTCTAATCGCGTTGGAGCTGTAGTAAGCCTACCTGGGTAAAAAGAAGTGATCGATTTGTCCAGATCTCTAATCCTTCGGGCGTTAGAAGTACAAGTACAAAGGCGGCATCCATATAACTCATCAGGACGCCATCTTGAACATGTGCTTGCCCCCCGGGGACCCCCGGGGCCGGAAGCATTTCGTTACAGACGTAGTAACAACGCGTATACGGAACGTACAGGCATAGTAATAACACGTATAAGGAACGTAACCGGAGATTTAATTGCATTCCTAAGCGTGACGGAAGTTGCGCACATATATATATATATATACGCTAGCTGAAATTTCAGCCCACACTGCACGATTAGTTGCCTCGGAGATTTAATTGCATTCCTAAGCGTGACAGAAGTTGCGCATATATATATATATATATACGCTAGCTGAGATTTCAGCCCACACTGCACGGTGCTTTTTTTATTATGTGTGAATAAAATGCTGTAGAGTGGAGACTGGGAACAAGCCTACTCATTGCTAGCTCAAGCCTTCTCTGTTTTGTAGTTCCTGATGCCTGGGCTACTATTGACGTAGAGCCTATCACACCTGGAGCACCACTAGATGGTCAAGAGTACAGCCTGATGTGTGTTGTGAGGCTCGTAGGTGGTCTGCCATCTGACACAGTTTCAGTAACATGGCTGGGCCCAGACGGAAAGGAACCTTATGAGAATGAAATTGAAGTGGCAAGTGTGGTAATTTCAGTCAATTATTTGACCGCTGTCCTTACCTTCAACCCACTGAATTCCTCCCATGGTGGGAGCTATGTATGCAAGGCTTCTACTACAGTTCCAGGGTTAAATACTCCCCCACCACTGTCACAGGAATTTGAGTTGGTAGTGACAAGTAAGTGAAACCAGACCACAATAAACTTTTCCTCACACTGTTATGGGTAGGTAAGTATTTCACTATAATGAAGACTGCATATAAAATGCTGCGTTGGCTATTGGCCAGAGTTACTACATGGGCACTGGGTTTGCCTTTGCATCACACTTGGAACCAATGGAACCCCCTCTAATACTCAAAGATGTAATGTGCAAAACTCACTGGGTGCTCCTTGTTTAAAATGAGATATGAATTTGTACAGGAATGACTGAACACATAACACTAGTGTGAAAATGACCCCTAAAGAAATTAAAAAACCTCCTGTATGCCTATCCTGCTTAATAAAACAGAACCAAATAAGGAAACATAAGACGTTCAAGTAATAATAATCATCATCATCATCTACCCACATAGGCAAGTATGTGCTCATAAATACAGTATCACTAGGCAAAGGTGGGATCAAAGTGTGCATGTATGTTCACCTTGTCAAGGATAGAACAGATGCATGAGGGACCCATGTTCCAAGTGCACTGCTCTGCTTCCTTCTTCATCTAGACAAGTATAGGGACCTTATTGTACATTTGTGCTCAGTGTGTAAAGCAAGCAAGACCCACATCAGAATTCTTTCTATTCCTACAGGTATTTCTTTGTTTCAACTCAGGATGGGACCAGTTCAGTATTGCATTCACTGGACAGTGAGTTAAGCAGATGGGCCAGTTCCACATAGACTTTACCAGCTTTTCAAACAGATGTATACACTATACATTAGTCTATATAGTGTGCAGCCACAAAGAGTTGGAAGATTGAATAATTATGCTTAAATAATTGATAGAGAAAATAGTTTGCAAACATGTCTAAATCTGAAGCTATAAGTCTACAGTCTGATACTCATCCATTACTGCACAAGACCAAGAGGCTAAAAAATCCAGAATAATAAGTAGTTCTATTAACACAGCAAGAGCCTAATACACTATTTTACCCAATCGTACACAGGTAGACAGAGCATTGCATGTTGAGTCTGCCATCAAAGATGCCCTAACGTCTGCCATCAGAGATCGCTGCACCTGTAACTTCTCAGTTGATGCAATTGATGATGGAGAATTCAGCTGTCAGTCCACTGTGACGGAGGTGGTCTACCGAAGCAAGATCAATGGTACCAGTGACATGTTTACTGCCCCAGAACTACTGACCTTTGTGGAAGACTGGATTGCCAATGAAGGAACATTCACCATCGATGTATTTCGTCTCAGGACCAATGCTGAGTGCCCACTTCACATCCAGACCTTCCACCAGCCCGAGTGTGCTGTGAATGCCACTCTATCCAGTATTTCTGCTGGATGTTACTCTGGTAACTGTTTGGCAAGCGTTTAATACTATTGAAAGTTCTCTATACGTGTGCTACAGACTACACATTATAGATTGTTTGCTGGTTGAAACTTAACCTCATGACTTGTTAAAAGTTGCTGATTGATTAGTAAGATTTTGCTCTGCATAATATTATGAGTTTGTGTGTATTTATTTATACAATATTAATAGTATGTACAAAACTAGGTAGCTGTGTTTTAAGTTGCCCAAACAGTACCCTCGTTCCCAGGCTCGTGGCCTGGGAACGAGGCTACCCAAACATGTCATAATGCTGAAGTTAATGTTGTTAAGGAAAAACAGGTACTCGACAATGCAGACTTTCTCGGTGTATATAGTCAGCTCAAGAATCTGCATCTGATGTACATATCTTGAAGGCCATTCATAGCCGCTCTCAGTGGTTCTGTGCATCCTGGTCCACCCTTCTCTGCCTCTACTCTGCAGCTCGGCCCCTTGCCTTTCTGTTTGCCGTTGTAACTGATATTCTCTTGCCACTGGTGATTCCGCACCCCTGCTAGCTTGTTGCTGCATTGTTAGCAAGATAGGCACATCCGAATAACATAGTGACATGCTTTGAATGGAAGCCTAAACTGTATAAGGTATACGTACCAGCGTTGAAGTATTTCAATTTTTAGACTGGTAACAACTGTTACAGTATGTACATACATGTCTCCAGTGTGGGTGTCCCTATTTCAGGGGTAAAATAGTAAATGTTTAATTAAGTGACTGATTGGGTCAAGTAATACCCTTTAAATGCGATTGAGCACCAGAGGACAGATTAGCTGACTAGCTACACAGAGACAGATAACCTTATCCCAGAGTGTATTGTACCAAGGGGCAGACTACACAGACGCCTATCGCTCATTCGTGTACCCCTCTTGCTCAGAGATGCTAAATAGCTGGAGCCTTAATGCTTTATTATATATACCACTTGAAAGAGTATCCCATCTTCCGTTTTTCATGTTCATTTTGGTCAATCTCCGTGGCCAAAATGTATGCAAAGAGACAACGGTAAAAAAATCCTAACAATCTAGCTACATTATTTCTCTGTGGCCTCTTCCTCCAACCCGTAAAACCTGTGTATATTAGCTATGGAGCTGCTTTTCTGTAGTCTGTCCTCTGGTGTTCCAGAAAGGGAAGGTCAGTATATTATGTTTCTGTGTTGTCCGAGCTGTCCCCTCATATCCCCTGGTACCGGAACTTTGTTTCTGCATGTAGCTTGTCTTCTGGCGACACACGCATCACTCGATCAGCGCTCGTATCTCTCCTTATACCTAACCAGGCACTGAGGCTGTAGTACTGTGTGGTAGATTTTGTCAGATCTCTGACTCTTTTGTGTTATCTTGAAGGCCTCATTCATAGCCACTCGCAGTGGTACTGGGCGTCCTGGTCCAACCTTCTCTGCCTCTACTCTGCAGTCTCAGCCTCTTGCCTTTCTGCTCTTTCATGTGGTAATAGAGCAGAAGACGACATCCATGTAATTGCCAGAGTCTTGGGTGAAAACTAAGAAATTCAACCTAAGGCTTCTCTACTTTCAGTTTCTGTGAAGAATTATGGCCAAAACAAAACTACAGTCATACATTTTAATGTGTCTTGGGTTGGGACCCCCAAGCTAGAATCAGAATCAGAATCATCATTGGATAATCCCATGGTCAGGGGGGGGAACGTTACTGGTATAATTTTAAAAACATAAATCATTAAAATTTCTTAAGAGACATGAAATCCATAATTATAGCTGGAGAGTCGATCATTTCTTGTTCTTGTGTGACCTCCTTGTCCTACCCGGTACCTCCAAAGCAGCTAGTGCACGAATTAATGCGAATGGGCATACTTTTCCCATGTAAATGTAGCTTTTATAATTTTAATATTATAAACCACCCGGAAAGTCTGGGAATGACTAATGAAATTCGTGACTAACGAGTAAGCAATCACATCGTGAGACGGATCGTCACAATCTCGTTAGGCCATCCGTCGCCCTAGCCTCGATCTGGCTGAGGAGAAAGTCGCTTAGCGTTCCTCTGCATTCGACAGGAGAGGTAATTGTTTACCTGTAACGTAGCTAGTTACATGGCACGTAGCTACGCCATTCTGTGTGTAATGTACATGCATTTTTTTTGGTGTCTACTATTGTTGTACTGGTATGTGTTCGTGGGTGCATGCCTTTAGCGTGCATGATTATAGTCACTGGCCTCGGCTCTCACTCCGATGCATATACTGTATGCGATTATATCGCTAGCTAATTCATTATTACCGGTAGCCATATGCAGAACATGTGGTCACAGCTAGAAAGCTTTTATGGGGTGAGTCTGCCAGAGCTAATTCTGTTGTAATTAGGACTGAGTACTCCAGCATCCTAAGCAGTAAGAGTCTCCTAGTCTCACTGTTGTGAAAATGACTTTTTGATGGGGGAACAATCGAGCCTGAGGAAGATTTAGGACCGCATGCGGCCATGCAGGCAAGACTACAATTTGCCGCTGCCCAAGAACGATTGTACATTTAAATGTTGTAAAGTCTGCCACTTGTATCTAGAGGCTGGATGGTAGCTAGCTTTAAAATAAGTTTATAATATAGCTAGCTAAAAAAGTGGGACTGGCAGTAGCTATACAGCAGTTAGGGTGTGTGATGCCATTTAATAGCTAGCTACCTGGATGCATATATATCAGCCCTCGAGAAGGCCTGTAAATCATAGCTACATGGCCTATACATGTCTATTATAGCACACACAGACCAACAGAACCTAGGGAGACCAATTGCTCCTACAGGACTCATTTACATTTGAAACTCTACAGGAACTGCCATATGCAACTATTAGCTGTAGAGGAATAAATATATATTACTGCAAAAAATGAAATAGCTAGTTGCTCTGCCAAGTGCAAAGTATGGCGGGCGTGTAGAGATGCAGAATGTAAAGAATCACGACTGGGCGGGGTGATCACTCAATCATGCAAAGGACGAGAAATTGCGGACGCAATTTTACATACGCAAAACACATGGCACAGAAATTCAGGGCTGTGAGGTTAAAGTGCGCCAATTCCGTGTTAAAAGTGGGGTACAGACACTCAAAACCGAGAGTGGCGTGGATGTTAAAAGTGACTCAGGGTCTTTAGGTCTCTATCTGCAACATACGTACCTTCAAAAAACAGCCATGCATGGCTACTATACGGGAGAGTGGAGAGAATGTTCATTAATAGCACTCATATCTTAGAGACTCTACTGACCTGAGAGCTGTAGTAGGCCTCCCTTGATAAAACTATGTGATAGACTTGTCCATATCTCTGACTCTTCGTGAGCCACAAGTTTGAAGACGGCATCCATGTAACTGCCTGCCCGGGGAGACGCCATTTTGAACATGTGCCTTGTAGGGTTAGACCCATATAAATTGTATACAGTTTTGTCTTGCTCATAACTCCTCACAGAAACTGAAAGTAGATGAGCTTCACATCAGTTTTCCTTCATATAGCAAACAGTATATTATTCATATTATTACATTACACCCCCTTAAATCTTTATACTTGACAGAGTAGCTATTCAGCTGGAGTTATTGATATCTCAGTTGCAGCTTCATGACAAAACATGTATATGCTAAATTATAGATCTGCACTTCTAACACTTAGCTAAGCCTTGTAGCCAGATCCACCTGTAACCAAAACATGACCTAGCTTAATTTACTTTCTGTCTGAATCTGGAGCTGCATTTGTTAATATTTTTATGGCCATCACTTATACTTCTTCAATTTAAGGAAAAGGAAATACTTTACATTTTTTATGGGATAGCTGCACTTAGCCTGGAGCTGTACATGTAGAAATGTTACGAATGCAGCTGCACTTCTAACATTCCTATGTGCCTTAATTGTAGCTATATACATGTGGGACCTAGCTTACTTCAGAATATGCCTGATTGATGTGTGTGTGTGTGTGTGTGTGTGTGCGTGTGTGTGTGTGTGTGTGTGTGTGTGTGTGTGAGCGTGCGTGCATATGTGTGTACTTTCAAGGGTGATAAGGCTTGTAATGGGTCCTTTAGTACAGTAGTAAGTAGCTATCTTCGAAAGTAAGCAACATGTATGGAAACCAAACAAAGGTCTTTGAACACTGCTAGTTCAGCTCATTTATACACGCTGCTAGTGCAGTATGCTTGTTACTCAAGGGTGAAGAATTTTTTTTTCCACAATAGTGAAGATAGACTGCAGTCAGCTATTATTGATTTCTTGCTTTTTTCTGTGTAGCTACATGTTTTCGACCAGTTCTGTGGTTTATATAGTGTGGAAGTATCCTAAAATTTTACAACAACTATAAATAAAAATGTATTACTTACTGCTACTGATTAAAATCAGTGATATATATATATGCGACTGGTCATCCTACCAACAAATGTTTCTGCTCTAGTAGTGCTATTGAAACCTGATCATAACAAGGAAATACAGACCACAAAACCCCCTAAGTTAGATTCAGAGATAGGAATGGGATAGCTGGGTTCGCTTTTATCAGTGTGGCACTAGATCTCACATTTGTAAACCCATAGCTACAACTGCTTAGCTTAGCTGCTATCGGTGTTACAAAGCAAGAATAATGTATCAGTGAAAATTATCCAAGGACGATGGCTAGTTTAAAGGGACAGGGAAAGCCACACAAACCACATCAGCTCAGAATCACACTAAAGGTGTTATAGCGTTAAGGATCCAGTGGGGCTATAAGGTCTACTTCTTACTTAATTTTTCATATTGCTTCCCAGACCTTTTTTATATATGCTATCCATGGGACAGGTGAAGCTTGTAGAGTGAAGTCTATGAATACTGAAAACAGCCTGATAATGATAATAAGGAAATGCTAACCACAAAAGCTCGAGTTCGTGCCATGGTCTACAGTACACAAAGTGCATTGTAAAGT
The DNA here is from genome assembly GCA_963921505.1 of Phakellia ventilabrum. Classification (NCBI taxonomy): domain Eukaryota; kingdom Metazoa; phylum Porifera; class Demospongiae; order Axinellida; family Axinellidae; genus Phakellia; species Phakellia ventilabrum. The sequence goes on along the minus strand of OY997378.1, from coordinate 5,828,940 downwards.
GGCGTAGTTGTAAGATCGTTGCATTGATGATAACAAGATGAGGCAGTTACATTACACCAAAATGCTGTAGCTACTTCTCTTCAAAATCCTAACAATCTATTATTGTATCAACATTCAAAACTGCTATAGTGCTTAAAAGTTCTCACCTTAAGGAAAGGGGCCTAGTTGTAGTTTACATTTCCAATCTCAGTATGGACAAGGTAGTATGATGATGAGGGGGTATTTTACTAGCTGGCTGCTCCCTTAGCTCTGGCTTATGTAGATTCAAGGTTAGACGATCTATTTCTGCAATTTTGAATGTTCTTTAAATATAAATGAGTATGGCCACTGCAGTATAGCCTTGATGACATGTAGAGAGGACCTGGTAGCAGTATTAAAAACATGTCGTTCATAACCCTGTGGTTTATTTGAAAATATCACATACATCAAAGAAAGATCACATGCAATGCTTGTCTCACATGTGTTTGTGTACAAACTGGTCTATTACAGCTATATGATATTGCAGCTATGTAGCTGCATAGTAGCCATAACCTTTTTCTGTGCCATTAAGTGTGCCCACACATACAACACACACACACGCCTACACACACTAACAGCATTCTGCACATAGCTATCCACAGTTGCCACAGTGGGAATAATCTTATGAAATGGCAGCTGTAAATCAGTTGGAGATAAAAGGTTGGTGCACCACTATACTGTTATTTTGGCACATCTTTTAATGTGTATATAAGGTTGATCAACCCCCCAGAGGAAATCTTAGTTAACTAATCTGCTTAATAGCCCGTAACATTTCTGAAGTTTTCGAAGAGCGTTTGAGCATGCTAGTTGTCCTCTGCAAGGGTCTATTTGTTTATATCATTAACAAGGGTTAGAGTCATAGCTCCTAGCAACATGCAACAGCCTAGCAGAACCGACCATAATATAGACACTTGCACGGTCACAGCCTGGGAATATGTAATTATTGCATACAGGATTTACAAATTGGAGTTGATAATTCATGTTTTTTTCCCTCTCAGATGGGTATGAGAAGCTCAAGCAGAGAAGAGATAATATTGTTGATTATCTTGCTGGCCAGAAGACCGCTAAAAAACTTGCCAGTAAACTTCTTTCTGCTGAATTTATCACACGTTCCGTATATGACCAAGCTAATAGTCATGCTCCTAATGTGGTGGAGACAGACAGGGTCACTGTGATGTTTGATGCAGTCCTTGCCTCTGTGAAGCTGAACCCATCAAAGTACAACAAGTTTCTCAGCATTCTTAAGGAAATTGAGGGATTAGGAGATATCGTGGCTTTTATTGATGGTAAGTTATTATTGATTCTAGATTTTGAAGATGGCCAGCTAAAAGTATACCAAAGCTGTTGTTCTTAATATTCACAATTCCTATAAGATTTTCTTCCACAGTTTTGTAAATATCCTGCCATTCTTACATTTGGCAGGGTGTTCACACTTGATTGAATAAAACTATGCATGATTTAATGATAGTGGTGTGTGTTACCATAGTAAAAGCAGTAGGTGTGTTGAGACTTGCAAAAATATTCAGCTATGAAAGCTGTAGCCACAGACATTATATCCTCATGTTAGTTTCCACTAGCATTTTACTAGCTACTGCTAGTGAGTTGTGACGTGGATGTAATGGGCACAGCTACACTATGATTGCTGATAATTACTCCATTTAAAGCTATGGAGATTGGCTGTTACGACAGTATACTCTCTCTCCTTTTTTCACTATAACTACACTTGGATACTATACCTATTATACATGCTACCTTTTTAGACCCTCTTACCAAGAAACCTGACTCTGAGATCGAGACAGCCAGTAACTGTGGTAGGTTCAACTCACTAAATTATAAAATTTTATAATTGTATTAATTAGCATGCCTAATTACATAGCTTCACCTGATGAAGGCCCAGTTTGGGCTGAAACCTAGTGTGTTTCACTGTGAAAAGTTGTTTGGTAAACCACGAGACTGCCATTATTTTCAGTGCACATAGATCCAAGTACAATTTGGAAATAGTTGCATAAGAAAGTTCATTGTAAGGAGTGAAGTGAGTGCAATTTTGATTATTGTAAGTACAATTGTATCCCAAAGGCATGAGAATCCATATTTCAGACTGACTGCATGTTAATACTCGACATAATTAAATAATAACTGGTAAAATATATAGCAGCAGCTGTACTATGATATGTTGAACAACTATGAATGCAGAAGTTTTCCTATGCCCCCTGCCTAGCTAGCTCTGTTTGTACAAATCCGGTAATTAATTATGCCAGAGCCCAGCAGCCATTGCCGAGTGAAGAGTGACATCTTGAGATCCCTGCAGAGTTGGTGATTGGTACTCCTTCCGAGCATTCTGAGCTTCCCATCTGGCGTTTAATAGCTGGCGAGTCTTCCTTTGTAGTTTAGAACCAAGAACAGTTGCTCAGTTGGAGGAGGAGCCTGATTCTCCCCAATGTTTCACTAGGGAATGTACTACCGTATAGCGGGTTATTTTCGTGGGGTGCCAATTTTCGTTATTTTCACTATAGCTCTCTATAGTATCTGTGTCCTGTTGACAATGCCCTGGGTCCACAGGGTCCTCTGTCATAAGCCTTCATGCTGTGATTGAAAAAAGTAGAGGCGATATTAAACGAAAAAGCGAGGCCCGTACCTCACGGCGGTAAGACCATATGGTAGTTCTTCTCCAATACTGGCCTCCCATATGCCTTTACAGACTTGGTAGCCTTTCATGCACGACTCAATGCTGAAGCGCTCCAACTCTCTCGTGCAAATCGAACCACGTGTACTAAGTCAAAGTTCATATTATGTCATCGCGTATTCGCGATTGAATTGCCACGAAATTTAGAACCACGAAAAGTATTTCTAATGACCTCTCGAGTTTTTCATGAAAATTTGCACCCACAAAAATAACCCGCTCTACGGTATATATATACATGCAGAGAGCTGTTCATAAAGTGTTTACACCTTTAGAGAAATTTCTCTCACCTTCCATTTCATACACAGCCATATTTGTGCTAGATTGCTATTGTGAGCACACTACCCCCAATCATTCCAACAACTTTTGGGTAACTCCCTTCCTTCAGCTATGCTCTGGCCAGAGAGGAAGAAGAGACGAGAGCAAGAGATGAAGAAGAGAAGAGAGGAAGAAGAGAAGAAAGCAAGAGAGGAAGAAGAGAAGAGAGCAAGAGGAAGAAGAGAAGGAAGCAAGAGAGGAAGAAGAGAAGAAAGCAAGAGAGGAAGAAGAGAAGAAAGCAAGAGAGGAAGAAGAGAAGAAAGCAAGAGAGGAAGAAGAGAAGAGAGCAAGAGAGGAAGAAGAGAGAAAAGAGAAGGAGAGAAGGGCGAGAGAAAAAGAGAGGCAGAAAAAAGGAGAAGGTAATCGTGTGGTTGTGGTATAAGGATTCAGTTGCTGGCTTTACTATGATATGCCAAGACGATAGAAAAAATAAGCTATCATCATTATTTATCAATTATATAAGAACTTATTGCAGATCCAAAGAGGTTTCCGTGATGCTGTAGGGAATTAACTGTGAATCGATCACTCTCATAAGTGCAATCTCCAGGGGTTTAGTACATATGGCATTATTTTCCATTAAAAAGTGGTACCTCTAGTGAGAAGTATTCCGCGCAAAAGAGCTGTTAGAGAAATTCACTCACCTACTACCTACTATCTACTATCTTGTCAAGAAGAAGAGAGAAAGGAGAAATTTCGTAAAGAGTTTGTTTGCTGGCTTTATTAGTTTATGTTATAAGGGGTTCTGACCATACCTGCGGCTTGTATACATGCTAGAGACAATATTTAGACTGAGACCTAAGATTTGGGTCATACCCCTTTCAAATCATGCTATTTGATGTCTATAGAGAGCTAATTGTTGAGCACCTGAGCAGGAGGCAAGTAAACTCACAGTGTAGAATGTCACAAATGTTAATTAAACGTGCTCTTACTTTTGTTATTCTCATGGATAGGCTTCACACACCAATTTAAAATTCGTGTCATATGTGACAATTATTGAATTTTCTTGTGTCATGCAGAACGTTTCAAATGGAGGTTGCGCCTTGTTGTGGGAATTCTGGGTGTGATTGTTTTTGTTGGAATGATTGGATATAGCTGGAATTTATGTGAGTTATGCATGAGATGAGATAGTTCTGGTGTTATTTAAATTTCTGTTATATAATTATTGATGTACATGCATGCTCTCCCTGGACCCCTCCATTTCTACTTGAATATTTTTTTTAATTAGTGCATTTTGTGTAATATTGTGGTATTATCAATATCTGTGTTTTCAGATGCAGTTAAGTTGTGTGCAACACAGTAAACAATAAATTTTAGCTGCAGTCTAATTGCATGGCTATCCCAGCTATTGAAATTAGTCAATATTACTTCATGCAAGACAGTTACCAGGTTAATCTGCTCTAATTCTACCCCATATTCATAATTGCTAATAACATACTTCATACATCTGATGCATAGCGTAATAATGAAGTAGCTTTCCTGTGTGTATATATGTATATGCAATTAGTATTTAGTAGACTCAGTATTAATTGAACAATGTTTTTTTTTTGGATAGCTAAACCTGATCCAGTGCTGACAGTTAAGATCCAGGTCGACTATTCTCCGCCTTCTGACTTCACTCTAGAGCCTCCTTACTACCGAGTTGCCAGTTCTGTGAAACTTACATGCTATGTACATGAATCAGCAGGACATATTACCTACAGCTGGTACTCCCACTGTTCTGGGGACTGTTTCGTAAAAGAGGAGAACAATCAGTCAGTTAGTACACTGATCTTGCAACCAGCTGATACTGGAAACTATACTTGTGTTGCTAAAGAATGTGACTGGCAAGGCTGCAACAGAACTGCATCGGACAGCGTTGAAATGCGAATTGTTGGTAAGTAAGTCATGTTTTTGTAGCCACTACATGAAAACAAGTCACTACCTGTTTTACTGGAAGTTATTATCCAAGAACCTCTGTTAATAATGTATCTAATAATCCTTTAACAAAGGTATTCACACTGCCAAGTTTAAAGTACAGTGGGCAAGCACAGATACGGATGTAATCAATCACAATCTAGGTATGGCTAAAATTATAATTGCAGGAAATTGTGCACATGCATTTTGGCCATATTTTGGCTTGATTGTAATTAGCTCTACTTCATACTGTATATTCCCTACTTAGGTACAGGGATTTTTGATGAAAGAAGAAAAACTGCACTACCTGAAAATGGAATTATTGTTACAAGCCAGCATGCGCACACTGTTCACTTCTACTGCTGGTTTAGTACAGTGGATAATGACACAGCCATCCAGTTCATTGATGTGAGTGGAACGGACGTAGCTAGGTGTGAGAGTCCATTCAATGTCACCACAACTGCTTTTGGAGATTCTACTGTGATGGAAATTGTAGCCACGATTTTCTCATCATCTGAGCAAGGAAGGTATACTTACTGTCCAAACCAAGGAACTGACATTAATGTGGAGGGTCTCCACAATGAATTTACAGGTACATTTTTTGCTACTTGTTAATAAGGAGTATGCTTAATGATAAGAAGGCAGTAAAATCCGGTATGGCCTCTTTTCTCGTTAAATACGAGAGTGTGTTAGCTCTCTAAACGCAATGGGCACATACAGAGTAGAGAAAAGCATATACATCATAATAATATTATAAGAAATTCATATTGAGCCTTATATGGATGTATTAAGATGTCACCAGGAAAGAATGAAATGCTATAAGTACGCATGTTTGTTATAAGCAATACTATGTTTTATAGGAAATGTAGCAATATTCACTGGTTATTTATTAGCTGCTGGTTTCTCCTGTAGCTGCGTCCCATCCATCTTCATCACTCCTTGAACAAGGGATGTACACATGTCGCCTCCATCAGCCAAATGGAAAAGTTGATATGAATGTGGGGATATACCAAAGTGAATTCAATAGTACGTTCATAGTGAAATATAAACCAAGTTGCTTGATACTGGTAACTAAGTTAAGGCTTTGGCTGCTTTGTAATTGAACAGTAGCTACCAGTAGTAAATGCTGTTGTTGCAACTTGTAGCTGTTGCTGGAGGTGCACTATAATCAAGATTGCTACATCAAGTTTTTTTTGCACTTCTTTTAAGTGCAAAGCCTGCAGTATATTATAGTCTGATTATGAATATGTCTTTTTTGCAACGTCTGTATAGGTTACTTGTCCAAAATAGTAATGCTCGCTAGAAAGAAATAATTATGTACCATAATAAGAAGAATGAATTATACATACTGGATTCTTTATCTTTAACTGGCTTGCTACTTAACGGCCACATAATCCTTTGCTAATGCACAAGTGAACACACACTGCTCATAAGCCAAAAAATACTGAATTCAAAGACTAATCTCATTCCCAGGCTCTCTGTGGTTCCACTGGCTACTGAGTGCCTGTGACAGCATGTATAGAAGATAATTATTACGTGTCTGCTACTTATGGCTGATATGGGGAGGTTTCTTTTTTTCCCTGTAGCAACTCCTGTTGTTACCAGCCTTCAGCAAAATACATCTGCTGAAATATTTTCCCTTGTATGCGTATCCACTGGCTCTCCCCCAACTAATGTGATATGGACCAAGGATGGAGTTGAAATGACTATAGATGGAACAGTGCACAGGTTGATACAGACCATCACCAACAGGGTAAATTCGACGTACAGCAATGTGCTAGAAATTAATGAATCAGTTAACAAACTTCCAGGCGAATATTCGTGTAAAGTCAACAACTCATTAGGAATATCCAACACAGTGACCACCATGGGAAGAGGTATGTACCATGTATTTCTTGTTTACCAGAGTTTGCGCAGAGTGTATGGGAATTACTGGCAACAGCTAATTAAATGCACTTAATTAGTAGCTATTGTCAGGTAATGCAATTGTGAGAAGTGTGAATTTTTATCTAGTAGATAATTTTGCTTTATATTGCTTACCTATAGTCATGCAAATTACTGGCCATGAAGGAGTTTTGATTGTTGGCTTAACTGTGCACATCTCATGTACTACAAACCTAAAAGATCACGTGAAAATCCAGTGGCTTTTTGGCAACTTCAAGGAACTGGAGACCTCTACAACGCAGGAAGTAGTTCTACATCGTAAATTAGAGCCCAGTGACCTCAATGGTCCAACATTCATATGCAGGATAACTGGATCAGATGATACGGTATATAATGAAATGATCACTTTAAAAGTGAAAGGTAATTGCATGCATGAACACCATTTACCAGTGTCTTATTCACCTGTCCTAAATCAAATGGCTCGAAAGCTGAATTAGACAATGTGTCACTCAAGTTGTCCGTACCCTTGTTCTAGACCGACCCCTATTGCCTGGGCATGAGACTAGGTCGTCTGTTTTCATATCAGCAATAATGTTGCATCAGAGGTCAGATGCACATTATTTGTGGAACTTTACTAGGGGTTCATAGAAGTAACTAAATTTCAGTGCAGCAACAAACAAACGTATTTAGCTAATGTTTGCTTCTTGCGTAGTGTCCCGCTTCAGTTCATGCAATCCCTCTTTTGAAAGCTACTGTCCCTACTTTGGTTACTATGTATGTGCATGTAACAGCTAGGCTACAATACAACATTAATTAACAGTCTTGTTCAACCTGCATGCGTTTGTGTACACTTGTTTTTTTTATTTGTCTACACACATCTGGCACGACTATATTGCTTCATAAGAGTGTGAAGACTTCAATACTGCAATTATCTTACAACTCTCTTACAGATTTTGAGAACACAGTTACCATTGATGCACCTTCAATGCCCCTGACAGCTGGAAATGCCTATTCAATCTCTTGCATTGTCAAAGCTGAAGTGCAGGGAACAGTCGAGTGGATAGATTCCACAGGAAGTCCAGTCATGAACACTAACCACATGAGTGTAGATGATCCAATTACAATTGGCAATAAAACTACTTTAACCTTGCGCTTCAACCCCCTGCATACGTCTCATGGGGATGAATACACCTGTGTTTCATCGGTGGATATTATGCAGTCAGTACAAACAGCTAGTACTGATATGATAGTGGAAAGTAAGCTTTACTGAATTTAATTGCAAATGTTTTGACCAGTTTTGTAGTGATAGATCTGATAAGTATGTATATTTCTCTCCATCACAGTTCCTATTCCGGTTATATCTGTTTCCCAGTCACCTGAAAATACCATCTACACAACCTCACAATTTACTCTAACGTGTGATATAGCAGTGAATGAAGCAGTTGACACTCCAGTTGACATTTCAAGCATGTGGAATGGACCAGAGGGAATACTGAAAAATGGCGCTGATATCTCAGTTGTAACCACCTTTGATGTATTTGAACAGCGAGAAACAGTAGTAGCTACACTAGAATCATTGACATCATCTGAAACTGGATCATACATATGCAAAGCTAGCGTCAGTCCAAATTCACCGTCCGCATACATTGTCACAAGCAATGAGAGTTCCAGTGAACCACTGAATGTGGAGATAAGTGAGTGCCTTGTGTTTTAGTATTCCTTAGTAGATCTATATACTATTATGAATTATTGTACGATCTTTTCATGTAGTATTGGCAGTCTCGATTCAAGTCAGCTACACTCCTCCTATTGATGTCCCTTTTCAGACCCAGCATTACAGAGCTGGAAGTCAGGTTACTCTTCACTGTCATGCAGTGGGTGCAAGTGGACCCGTCACATACAGGTGGACTTCTACTTGCAGTGACTGCTTTGTATCTGGCACTTCTTCTTACGTCACCAGTAACTTTCTTCGTTCCATCGATGCTGGATTGCATACCTGTACAGTCACAGATTCTATTGGAATTGAAGGCTCTAGTACAATCCCCATGAATGTCACAGGTACTTATCAGTATAATAATAATTAGAGGTAATATGCAGAACAGTGAGAGGGGGGTTGCAACCACTCACTTTCTGCTGATAAAATATTTATACTGCTTTATATTGTTCATGTAGTGATAGACCCCTACTTCTATTGCTCCTTTACTGACCGTGATAGGCATTTATTAGTACTCAGATCATTACCCTCAGAATTCTATAAGTGTATTTTGGTGGCTTGCGGTTTAATGAAACTCATGATCAACCGGATTGATCAACCATGTAGATGGTGAGACTAATATTATGAAGTAGTGGCCTACCAGAAACTTGCTTGCAGACTTCGTATATACTAATCCCTTATATTCTCACTGCAGGTGCAGGAGTGTACGTTCTTACTGGCATCCAAAATGGATCAATTTCTAATAATAGCGTAATTGTTGCAAAGTATTCATCACAGATACTTCAATTCTACTGTGTGTCCAACTCTACCACGAACAGCATTGGAAAACTAATTGGAATAGGTGGACGTGACATAACTTTGGATAATTACGATGCTTTTGATGTCACCCATTACAATCCTGGTGGTATTCAAATCACTAGTCCATATTCATATCAAGCACAACACTCTTGCAACTGTGACCACTATCACTGTCACATGTCTAGTAATGAGACTACTACCATAACAATTTCAGCTTCTAGTCAGGGGGTATATACATGCAAGATACCTGTTGCAAGTGGTTCCTTTATGGATATCACCTTTGGAATTTATCCATATGGGTTCAGTGGTAAGTGATATTACATACTTCTGTAATGCTGAAGAGAACAGATCTATACATGTATACACACATACATTAATTCATTATATGATCAAAATTTTGTGAGTACACACATATTCTTCACAGATATCATTACCGTGATACTTGTACTATCCTTGAACTACCTCAGAACAAAGAGTGTTGCATATATTAGTGTGCCATTCCTGTGCACGTGCGCACCGGTATCTGTGCAATGTCACAGTGGTTTGCTATATAGGCCTCAGTTTTCTAGAAATGTTCACTGCCTTCCCTCTATATACTACCTGCTTGCAGTATTTATTTCTCACTGGCAAGTACCTATTATGGGCACATATATGTACGTCTGGCAGTGAAAGTAAATTAAACAGATAGCAAAGTATTGATATGACACAAATCAGATCTTACCTGTTCATTAAAATGTAATATTGTAGCAGCTAACTGCTTGCCTTAGGCAGAAATAAATACTACCTTCACTACAATATTGCGTAATATGTACCTCTATCACTACATAGGGTGTAATGAATGTTTAGCATGCCATCAGAAACTACTAAAATATGCTACATTTTGCAGCTCAACCTCGGATAAAACATGTTCGACAAGAGACTACATTTAGTGAGCTGTTTACAGTTGAGTGCACCTCTACTGATTCACCTGCTACCAGTGTAATGTGGGTCAAGGATGGCACCAATCTCACCATTGATGGAAGTCTGTATCAGAAATCACAGAGTGTAATATTCAGAGCTAGTTCAACCTATTTAAACATCCTCCATATTAATGATGTGCCAACTAATATAATAGGAAGATACACCTGCCGTGTCAGCAACATTCTTGGAACAAGCTCACAGGAGATAACCATTACTGGTAAGAGTTGCTCAATATGTACTTAACCTTGTACCTAGGTCTCCCACACTCCCAGATTTTTCTCCAATCAGGGCGTTGGAGGCCTGCATACTAGGGTATATTATATTCTTACTTATATGTAATCAGGATAGTGAACAAGTGACAAGTTGGCTAAGGTTAATTTCAAATTAAACTCTATGGGGTGCTTTAAATCAACTTTATTGATGAAAGTGACCAAAATATGCTAGCAGTATTTGTATTCAGCAGGTTCCATTAATGTATAGTCTAATTTGTACTTCTATGCCAAAGCTTACACCATCTCTTTCAGCAAGCCCATATCTGGTAGAAATGTGGCTATGCATACCATTACATATCTGCACTTTTATAGGTTTACAAATACATGGCCATGAGAAGACTTTCGTGGTGGGTGAAACGGCAACTGTTACGTGCAGCAGTGACTTAGATGTACTCTACATTGAGTGGCATCAGGATAAAGGCAACACCTCCACATCTTTGGTTACTTCATATAAGTCCTTGAATAAGATGGTGTTCCAACCAGTATCTGCAGCTGTTAATGATGTCCAGTACACTTGCCTAGTAATGAGTCCATATGGGATGCAGAAAAGGAGTGTATCTTTTCATATTGAAAGTGAGTTGCATGGTCTACATGCCATCCTTGCATTCAAATCCTCCAAAAATGTGACTGGATTTGAGTAAGGGACCATTCCCCACAAACACGTTCTTCTGTATATACAAGCATTACAAAAAGTGTTTCTATTATGTATATAAAATACCTTACTTTTTTAGTCATAGTTCAGTCATAGCTCATAAAGTGAGCTACAACATAATTGTGGAGGACACATTCAAATGATGCCAAGAAAGGAACTGACCAAGTGGTCTCTTTTGAAGATAACATTACATTCTTTGTATCCAATTTGCAGTCCCCGATTCTTGGGCCAGTGTGGAAATATCACCTACGACTGATGCAACTGAAGGCAATGAATACCATCTGACTTGTACTGTGTCAGTCATTAGTGGCCTTACAGTTGACGGTGTCTCAGTATCATGGCTAGGACCAGATGGAAATGTTATAGAAGATTCTAACAATACCACTACAGCAGTTCTAGCAACTTCAAGTACCACCACATCTGCAAAACTCGCATTCCAGCCACTCAGGTCAACCAATGGGGGAGACTACACTTGTATAGCTACCATTATGATTCCAGGATTGAATGAGCCTCCACCAAGAACTGCACAGGCCCATCTTGTAGTGATGAGTAAGTGTTAACTACATTCCAGCTTACTATTACGAAGTAGATACACCCAGAATATTACTCAAATCAAATTAGTATCAGTATTCACTGTAACAACTATTATTACAACCTTTATACACACATCATGTTTAGTTCATCTTTCTTCTTTGAAGTACACTATAATAAATTCTATTACGTTTGCCCACCATTAACTTTGAATATTCTCTAGTACCCGAATTTATGTATAATTAATGGACAACAATGGCCTCATTGATCTTTGGTTTTTCATAGAAGATAACAGTTTGGTACTTGTTCCACAGCCAGGTGTTTTAGACTATCTGGGCCTAGTCTATAGCAATAATTACAGTGTCAGATTAGGACTGAAACTACGTATAGCTTCACACTATCAGACCTTTCTTGAGCTAGCCTTAGTCCTAACTAATCCCAACGTAGCTCTATGACTAGCTGGCCTTAGTCTCGTGCCCCGTAAATAACAGAGGCCCATGTATAGAGCCCAACACATGCCTATATATAAATTAGACATCAAGGATATTTGATTCATAAAATGTTTTACTAATCATAATTTAAATATTTATTGCTGAGGTATTGTATGCCAGACTATAAGGCTGTTTTTCCTCCATGTAGGTGTAGCTGCATTTCAATTAAAGTTTGGACCAGTTCAGCATTGCATTCACTGGACAGTAAGTTTACTGTATAGCGGGTTATTTTCATGGGGTACCAATTCTTGTGGTTATTCTACAATTCACAATTTTTTTTCACCCACAAATTTTATGATCGGTTACATGTGTCGTACAAAATCGAGCAGACTAGGCGCTAAGTCGACTTTCACTATAGCTCTCTATACTACCTGTGTCCCATTGACAATGCCCTGGATCCACAGGGTCCTCTGTCACAAGCCGCCCTTCATGCTGTATCGAAGAAAGCAGAGGCGATATTAAACGAAAAGCGAGGCCCGTACCTCCCCATTACCGAGGCGGTATGGTAGTTTCTTCTCCAATACTGGCCTCCCATATGCCTTTATAGACTTGGTAGCCTCTCATGCACGACTCAATGCTGAAACGCTCCATCTCTGTCATGCAAAATCGTTGTCAAACCACGTGTATAAGTCAAATTTGATATTATGTCATCATGTATTCACGATCGAATTGCCACGAAATTTAGATCCACGGAAATTATTTCTAACGACCTCTTGAGCTTTTCACGAAACTTTCCACCCACGAAAATAACCCGCTATACGGTATCCATACTTGAGTATAGTAATAGCTACATTTGGGTCGCAGTTTGATCATGCATGTAATTAGTTCATAAGTAATCACTTGCACTTGCTGTTAATTTGTGGTTGTAATTGCTTGCATATCCACAAAGGCCTTGCAGTATTGAGGGACTTCTGCCCATGATTTTAAATTCTGCTTCATGCACTTTTCGTATTCAAATGTGAATACACGTGTGCATGCAAAACCACAGATTAAAATTTGTACGCCTGAGCAAAAAATCTATTGGACCTTCATAAAAAATAACATTTTTGCTTTAAAGTACAAGCTGCATATTACTGACCAGGTAGAATATGGAATCATTTGCATTTGTAGCGTTACCAAATATGATAATAGGCGAGTTTACTAAATTGAACGTCTGAAATAATTATGGAGTTGGATGTTCTCTTGCCCCTTTAGCCGCCCTTGGTCCAACTTTAAATTTGATCAAGCAGTCCACAGGCTACCAGTAACTAGATGTTATAGCTACGTATAACAATGTGTTTTCTGTGCCTCAAGCATCCAGTGCTGAGAAAATTATTAATTCCCTTTAAATGTGCATATACTGCATAATAACATGAGCAGCTAAAAATAAAAATACCGATGCTCCTTGCATAATTTTTTTAGTAGCTCATAATCACAGATATGTCGATTCTAGCTACCATTCACTTAGGCCAAGAATCTACTTTGTCAATATGCAGAGTAGCTACAGCCATTATCTATCTTCAGGTTGACAAAGCCCTACACATGGAACAGGCTGTCAAGGCTGCCCTCACATCGGGCATTAGAAGTCGTTGCAACTGTAACTTCTCAGTTGATGCAATCGATGACGGCGAGTTTAGCTGTCAGACATCTATCATGGAGGTGGTCTACCGAAATAAGATCAATGGTACCAGTGACACTTTCACTGCCCTAGAGCTACTGGGTTACATAGAAAATTGGATCATGAATGAAGGAACATTCAAAGTTGATATGTTTCGTCTCAGGACCAATACTTCGTGTCCAATTCACGTGCAGTCGTTCCATCACCCTGAATGTTCAGTGAATGCCAGCATCCCGGCTGGTGATCGCTTCGATTAACTGTTTAACAAGTTTCCAATTGTTGCAATGCGCTTAAAAACCTCATTTCAAATTCTGTTAGAAGTAGCTATAGCTAGATTGGTATATACCGACTACATTAGAACATTAATTCATCTATGATAATTGCACAGTGTGTGAGTGTTCTTTTAATTATGCATCTGTTATGTATTTGTAGCTTATGATTGCCAGTCTTAGTGATCTGTAATAGTATTCATGCTATCTTTGTGCAATTGAGGGGACAATAAAATAGGGAATCAAACAAACAACAAACTAGGGACACCAGAAGCACCTCCCATACCCAGTGGTTCAGACACCTGTGACACTACAATGTACAGCAGACAGAAGTATGAGGGACAACGGGTATTAGCTAGTCTTATTCCCAGGTCATGTGCCTTGGAATATGCACTAAATGGAATTAGGGTAAGGCTAGGGCAATGGCTTTGGACTGTTTCAGAAACATTTTTAAAACCTGACACATATGCATAATGTAACATGCTAGAATGAGGCTATACAGGTATATAGCAGAAGTGCATGACTATTCTCTTTAATACTGGATCCCCTGGTAGCTACCCAAGGCGTCAGTGGTGTCCCTGGTGCTGAGGTGCTCCTAATGTCTGTAGCTATGTTGTGTCCGTCATTTCAATAGTACCTATGGTAGCTATCTGGTATCTGTGTGCTATAGAGTCTCTAGTGCCCATGGCATCAACCTGAAATACATGTGTACAGTGGGTCAGACTCCAGTAGCTAGCAACAGCTAGACCAATAGAGATAGCCACATCATAGCTAGCTAGTAGCTATGGCAACAATGTGTATAAGGCAGCAATCCAGTAGTACGTAGCTACATGTATAGGCATTACAGACACCACAGGTGGCACATTCGTACTTAGAGTAGTGTAGTATACCTAAATAATGGACACCAGGGTCACCACTGTGACAGTTAGCTACCTCAGTCACCAGAGACACTATGCACACAACATGATATCACAGAATCTGATACAACTAGCTACTCGCTACAAATAGCAAGTTGGTACCACACGAACATTCTTTACCTTACTGTATAAATAATTAAATTTACTGCTAAAAATGAACTCCTGTATGTCCAATACGACAGCTGCATCTGTTGAAGAAAGACTGAGAATCTAAATACATTACAGCTACCGTGCCTGCAACTTTGACCTGGACCCACTTTACTTCCATGTCACTAGCTTTATAAATCTCACGTGTGTTGAGCATGTATATAGCTAGTTATGAAGAGCTAGCAAAACGTGTCCAGACTATTATACGTTTTGGTCAATGTAATTCACCAGCCTTACTAGCCAACTGCATTGCAATGTACTGTTTTGTGTATGTAAGTAGCTAATGAAGACAATCATGGTTACATTGGTTACCCATGATTGCTCCATGAAAACCATATCGTATGGCTATTTCTAGCCCCTTGTGGTCCGAATGAGAGAACTTTCACTATTTATATGCATGGTTATGGGTCATCGTTACTATCAGGTGCATGTCCACCCAAATTTTACCCAAGTAGCTATGTGTTTATGTAACGGACCGAACAACGATAACAACTCGATTTTAACTCCCCACCTCGTACAGCACAGCATACAAGACATTAAACAGAGAAATATAACAAAAGCATACAATAAACAAAGACAATAGAACAATAGACAAAGCGGAGGCCCCCTGGGGCACCCCCAGACAGTTCAAAGTTCAACAGATGGACTCTCACTATACCACAACTCCACCTACTTGTGGCTAGGAGTGTATTAGGCTCATTTTTTCTTCTCTCACTGATAGGTGCTGGAATGTAGGGTATCCTTCTGGAGTTGTTCCTAACAATACCATTGCCAGGACAGGAAGCTCACGCTATTATAACTTTGCATCACAAACTCATCTAGTACTGGGAAGTTTATTGCTCCTGATGGATATAGTCGCACATCTAATTATGGCAGGCTGCATTATTCTAATGGTGGAAATGGTTTAATACAACTGTCCAACGCATATTACTATTGGCCTACCACTGGGGTGTACATTTGTCAAATGCCAGATTCAAACGGAATAACAGTGGAGTTGACCTTTGGATTGTACTCATACTCATTCACTGGTGAGTTAGAATCAGTTTCATGCTTGTGGCACACTGCACATGCAGCACACTAGCATATAATAACAGAAACATTGTCAACAACAATTGTGAATAGCTTGCAAAGTTAATATGATGATCTCCATTATAGCTCCCCCCCAGAGTGACAGCCTTACACCGGTTTCCTTCCACTGACAATTTCACTCTTGAGTGCAGTTCTACTGTCTCAGTAGCCACCTTTGTAACATGGGTGAAAGATGGAGTCAATCTCACCATTGATGGAAGATCATATAAACATGTGCAGAAGGTGACATCTCGATCCCACTCTACATACCAGAACCTCCTTCTCATTAACGACCTTCCAAGCAGTCTGCCTGGTGTATATACATGCATCGTCAGCAATGTGTTGGGAGCAAGCAGCCACAGTATTACTATTCATGGTAATGAATTGCTATTCCTTCATATTATAATACTCATTGTTTAGAAAGCAAAGGACACTTGAAGTACTAGTGTGTACTGTTTTTCCCTTTGCTAGGACTGCAAGTAAGTGGTTATGAAGACACTCTCACAGTTGGTGAAGCAGCAAACATCTCGTGTAGCAGCGATTTGGACATTACTTGACCGCTGTCCTTACCTTCAACCCACTGAATTCCTCCCATGGTGGGAGCTATGTATGCAAGGCTTCTACTACAGTTCCAGGGTTAAATACTCCCCCACCACTGTCACAGGAATTTGAGTTGGTAGTGACAAGTAAGTGAAACTATACCAGAACCAACACCGGTATGGGTAGCTAAGTATAGAATATTTCACTATAATGCAAACTGCATATATTCACCTTTATGTAATGTGGGCTGGAGTTCCTGGGCACTAGGTTTGCCTTCACATCACGCTTGGAGTTAAGATTGTGCTAGACAATCAGTGGAACTGCCTAATAGTTCTCTACTCCTCAAAGATGGAAGGTGCAAACCTTACTCCTTGTTTTGTATAGAAAGAAGTCTCAAGCAGCACCACTCTCCCTTAACAGACATAGCTGATCCTTGATAATATATTACAGATAGAGACAGCAATCTGCCAAAGACCAGTCGCTTTTTCGTAGCTTTTCCTATGAATTGGTCGAGGTATTTTCGCAACAGGCCAGCTCGTGACCTGTCTCATCCTGCCCAAGTCGTATTTCAATTACAATCGCTTCTACTCACCCGCTATACTTTAGACTTGGCAGTGTGATTACCCTCAAAGAAATTATACCTCCCTACATATATACAATACACAAGACAAAAAAGGAAACATAAGACATTCAAATAAGGAGCATTATCTATACCCACATAGGAAATTAATAACACTATTTACTAACAAAAGAAAGATGAATGTGGGATCAGCTTATGTTCACAATTGACAAAGATTGCTTTTTGAAATAGAATAAATAAGAACAGCCTGAGGAGTGACCTATGTCGCTCCCAAGCACACTACGTACTCTGCCTCCTTAGACAAATACACTGAGCTTATTATCCATTTTTAAAGCAAGCAATCAAAATGGCTTGCAAGTGCAGCGGCTGTATTAGTATACACACATCAGAATTCTTTCTATTCCTACAGGTATTTCTTTGTTTCAGCTCAGGATTGGACCAGTTCAGTATTGCATTCACTGGACAGTGAGTTAAGCTGATGGGCCACATGTTTACTTCAGCTGCTTCTCAAGGATTATATAGTGTTCAAAATAGTTTGTCACAAAGTGCTGAAATGTACAAGGTTAAGATTAAACTTAGGTGAAGATACTATTTTGCAAACACATTTGAATTAAAGCTAAGTATATAGTCTGATACTCATGCATCACTGTACAGCGATAAGACCAAGGGGCTAGAGAACCAGTAAGTGTATTAAAATTTTAATATACCGTAATACACTATTTTATCCTATCTCACACAGGTAGACAAAGCATTACATGTTGATTCTGCTATCAAAGATGCCCTAACGTCTGCCATCAGAGATCGCTGCAGCTGTAATTTTTCTACTGATGCATTGGATGATGGGGAATTCAGCTGCCAGACAACTATCACGGAGGTGGTCTACCGAAGCAAGATTAATGGTACCAGTGACATGTTTACTGCCCCAGAATTGCTGACCTTTGTGGAAGACTGGATTGCCAATGAAGGAACGTTCACCGTCGATGTGTTTCGTCTCAGGACCAATACCGAATGCCCACTTCACATCCAGTCCTTCCACCAGCCCGAGTGTGCTGTGAATGCCACTTTACCCAGCATAACTGCTGGATGTTACTCTGGTAATTGCTTGGCGAGTGTTTAATGCTTTTCAATCTCTCCATACGTGTGCTACAGACTACATTATAAGCTGTGTGCTGATTGAAAGTGAACCTCATGACTTGTTAAAATTGCTGATTGATTAGTAAGGATTTGCTCTAGCTAGCGCTATAAGTTTGTGTGTTCCTGAAAATTATGAGATGTGCACCCTTACTTATATCTTTGGATGTCAGATGTATACCGATTAATTACTTTCTTACTTTCTGCCAACAGTAGTTTCATGTTATCGTTGCGCAATAGCTGTAGTTGCTAGGGGCAAGTAGAAACACTGAAAACTGGAAACTTGAATGAAAAACTGAAAACTGAAAACTGAAACCACAAACCAAGGTGTATACTAATGTATAGTCTAACAAACAAGAGAAGGTATCTATTTTGTTAAGTTTTGCAAATATGTTAGCTAGCTATGTGTTGTATTTCAGAAATATTTCTGAAACATGACACAGACGTGTAACATTAGCCTCATTCCCAGGCTCCACTCACCAGCTGAAGTGGAGCCTGGAAATGAGGCTAGTGTAACGTAACTTAAGGCTATATAATAGTTCCTTTTATTACTGGATCACTAGCTGGATCGGGATATATCCCAGTGGATTCGATAGTGAGTCAGATAAAGGAATCTCTTCTTCTTAAAGTTATTGTAAGACATGATATGGAAACCCAATGTAATTATACAGCCATTGATTACCTCAAGAAGATACCAATATTGACATGGGTTACATAGCTAGTAGTTAGCTATATTATATTGGATAAGTGATATGAGATTCTGTTCAGTTCACATTGTTAACATGAAAGTTCCTCTCACTGTTGCTATCTCTATTGGTTTGCTGGAGTCTGAACCACTGTACATATGTACTTTGGATAATAGCCAGGGACACAATGGGCACTACAGACTCTATGCTACACCTGCAGATAACAGATACCATAGGAAGCTACTATAGAAATGACAGATGTGACATACAGGCATCAGGATATTACAGTACCATGATACCTTGGATATGAGGGGAACATAGCTACACGAATAGGCATTGCAGACACCATGGATGCCACATTCATATGTAGAGTACTACAGTGCACCTACCAGGTGAGGGACACTGCAATTAGCTAGCTCAGTCACCAGAGATACTATGCATAGCTACAGCAGTCATCACAGAATCTACATGTTATAAACGACAATTTGGTATCACACGAACATTTAATTATATCTTAGCTACCAGAAAGTGCACACAATTTAATATAAAGAAACTGCTGTAATGTAGTTATTGGAGTATCCAAATTGATATTTATTGTTCATCCACTGATTTACTTACCACACTTGTACTGCTCCATATCCATAGCATAGTTCTGTTACAGTGTAAAATTATAATCTTAATGTCAGTTCAAAAAGCAAATCTCAATACAAAGTTGTAACTACCATTGACAGATAAATGATTTGTAGCCTTGCTCTTGGCCTCCTTTGTGCCACTTGAAAGAGAAATTGTCTATGGTAGAGAACAAAGTGAAAGACTCAAGCAGTTTTGTTTGGTGACCAGAGAGTGGTTATTATGCAACAGACATTGATATTGCCTTGCCATCATAATTTAGAAGTGCTACATCCTTGTATACCACTGCTAAACAGGAAAGGTGATCATGGAATACTACCTCATGGAGATGTAGGGTAGTCTCGTGCCCAGACACCCACACCCTCCCGGGGAGGGTGTGTGTGTTTGGGCATGAGACTAGAGGGCATGGGGAAAATGGCCTCTGCATTAAAATGATGTGTTCAATAGTCTGCTGTAGGTATAGACATAAGTGTGTTTTCATCAGTAACAAAGACTGATTGCGATGATTTAAACACAAAGAAGCGACATTGTGTATGGAGTACCTATACTGCACCCAGCTACACTTTACTACACTTTCGGACAAACACACACTACTATTATCACCTCATCAAACACATGCAACTATCGAATACACCTACACCCGAATACCTTCAACCTCAAAGGTACAAAACTACTCCCTAACTACATCTATATGCTTAAGGAGTGCATATATCTACAGCTATACTCCATACATACGCCAAAAACAATAATTCTTGCCTCATAAAATCCGGACAAAATCATACGTACGCAACTCTGTGATTTTATCGCACAACCTTCACACGTCATACACCCTCCTTAAATACACAAAGCAAAATCACCATGCACAAATGCAACACCCTCTTTGTGGGTGGTAAAATGTAAAAAGATGTAGGGCTTGCAATCTGTATCAATGTTTGCTGTCATCCCAAGCTTGTTTGGGTGGTGTTTAGCAACTTCCATCCTTATGCATATTTTTTGTTACTTTTTTTAACAATGGAGTGGTTGCTGAAGCTGCATTATTATCATTTGTATTACACAGCTTTTATAAGGTAACAATGTTTTGCTGATTGTAATATGTTACGTGGCTATCATAGTGTGGATAGCTCATGGTTACATGCCAAAGTGCCATGGTGACAGTCTGCTATCAGTTAAAATCATGACTTGTTACTACACAGATGTAGCCAGAATAGTACACAGCTTTGACAGGAAACAATATATGCATTTCAGATATACGACTCTGTTAACATATGGGTATGGTTTATGCATATATGGTCATGCATGCACACATCAAAGTGATGCAATACCACATATCTATAACTCTAGTAACCACATTTCAGTTAATCAGATTTTAAGAGTGTAATGTATGTTTAGGAGTGCAAGTGTATGCTGAGTAGTTCTACTACTAGTACATGCATTGCTGATTGCAAGCACTCTAACAGCGTGTGTACAGTGCAGAAAAATGTCTAAGTTAGCTTTAGCCCTAGGTGTGTTTATAGTTGCACTGCAGCTTGGAAGTGATGGTGTGCAGGCAAAAAGTAAGCTCATGTTTGTATGAATGTTTCTTTTTGATGCATGTCATATTAAACAGGATACTCATGTCTCAATAAGACCACCTTTTGTTTTATCTCAGGTGCAGATTCTGAGGAAGAAAGACTGAGAGTTGAAATACAGTACAACTACCTGCAACCTTCAGACTTTAACCTGGACCCACCGTATTTTCGTGTTGCTAGCTCTATAATACTCCAATGTGTTGTGTCTGGATCAGCCGGACGGGTCTCCTACAACTGGTCATCTGATTGCTCGGGAAACTGCTTTGTGACAGGAAAGACAACAGAGTCTGTTAGCACCCTAATCCTGCAACCTTCTGATAGTGGCATTCATACTTGTACTGCAAGAGACTTTGTTGGTGTTGACTGCATTCGAAATGCGTCAGCCAGCATTGATATGCGTATTGTTGGTAAGCATAGTAATCAGCATGCAGGTTCTTAAACGGCCTTTGTATATAGTATAATCCCTGGATCTATTGCTATACATATTGCAAGTTGCACATTTATATACTAGGCATAGTAAAATATCTGTAAGTAATCTCTGGTTTTACACATGATACCTCATTTTCAACTGCCATTAGTAACCTTTTCATGAAACAGCCAGTGGAACCAATAATTACATATACTTGATACAGAAATAAATGTGTACCTGCTAATTTGTCATAGGTGCAGGCATTTTTGATGAAAACACTGCAACTTCACTTGATAACAATGGAATCATCAGCATACCTGTACATGAATCTCTTCATATTTCATGCTGGTTTAGCACTGGAAATGACAGTACAGCACAGTTCATTGGTCCAGATGGAATGAGTGCAAGTGGTCCTTTTACCGTCATCACAACTGCAAGTAATGACTCAACCGTGATGCACATTATTACTACTGCTGCTTTGTCTGAGACTTATCTGGGAGTGTACACTTGTCGTACACTTGGAGAAGCTGGTCTGACCAAGTTGAACATTGGTATATACGTATGGGAAATCAGTGGTAAGTAGGTGTTCTGTTTATCTGCACCACACGGACGTTTATGGAGCAAGAAAGGGGTAGCATGTCTGCATGACCATGCATTTGTTATAAATTTCACGAGTGATGCTGAAGGAATGGCATTAAAATTGCACGAGGCAAAGCCTAAGATTCTTATTATGTCAATTAAGCTGTCACTATTCAAGAACTGTAAGTTAATACCCAGAGAGACTCATAAGTCATGCCACATTGTCTGAATGATGTGTACCTGTCCACAGCACAGCTACTGTATGTATATATGTATATATATATGATGACAAAAAACCTCCATCACAAGAATGGTCAGCTTACACATAACACTTTCCATAATTTATGACGTTACGTGCATTGTTACTGACCTATAGTATTATGTAGTGCTTTGCACTTAATATAGCTGAAGGTGGTACAATTATTTAACTAGTCAGAGGCTACAGTAATGCTTTTTTGTTAATTTGAATCAGTCATAGGTCAATCACTGTACTTCTCATTGCCCGTAGCCTTAAGAAGATTCATGCTTGGGTTCGTATGTTAATTTATGAATGTTTTGTAGCTAATGTCTCATAGAACTAATTCTTTATGAGAATACTGTCTGCCAATGTTGCCTTCTGTTTTGTAACCTGGACCTATAGGTGTCTCAGTTTGAAGTATGAGTAACTCACATTTTGCATGACTAGCTTGCAGCTTTTGAAGTGTGAAGGACAGCTGTTCTTCTACACTTAACAGTTATTTTAAAAGTGTAATAAATTAAGTTGTAGCTATCAATCATGTCACATTTTCTCTGATAAAGAGCCTTTGTGTCCTTTGGGGCCTCACCTGTCCTATAACAAAAGACCTTTGTGTCATAAACAAAAGCGCTAGCTGTGCAATATCATTATTGCATGTCCAGAGATAAGATGGTGTGTGCCATAGAGTGTGCCATAACATCTAGTTATTATAATAGGAACTACATGTACATACAGCAACGCTCTTTTATTTCAGGTGCACCAGTTGCCAGAGTAGTGAGCCTCATGCAAGACACTTCCAATGATACTTTTACACTTGTTTGTGTGACTACTGATTCCCCACCCACCAATTTACTATGGACCAAAGATGGTATCCCACTGAGCATTAATGGAACAACTCATACGCTCACACAGACCATTCTCGACAGACGTGGGTCCACATACAAGAATGTTCTTGTAATAGAAGATTCAGTTGATAGACTGCCTGGAGAGTATTCATGTGCAGTTAGCAACTTATTTGGAACTTCAGATAAGGAAATAATCACCGGAAATGGTTAGTGTTAAAACGTATGATGATTGTAATTTTTATAAGCATTGTGATGTATAAGAACATGGCCTGTGCTTTACACATGTTCCATCACCTGCAAGGACTGTAGACATACATTATGCCATGTTTAATGTAGTCTCTATTGGCTCACTAATGTCACTCCATAATATTACGTATGTTAATTTTGAACTTACCCTTACACTACCACAGTGATCAAAATACAGGGCCATGAACATATGCTGATTGTCGGTCGAATAGCCGATCTGAACTGCTCAACACACTTGAAAGGCCACATAAAACTGCAGTGGCTTCTTGGTGGCTTTGAAGTCCCACTGGAAACCTCCATCACACAAAATGTTGTCCTGTCGCTCGATTTGGAGTCAGCTGGTCTTGATGGGGCGATGTTTACTTGTAGAATTACGACATACGATGGTGTGTATGATGAAACTATCACTCTGAAGGTCAAAGGTATGTTGTGACTTTTTAGTTTATCTATCTAATGGCTATGTCTAAACTTTGCCTCATTTTAAATGCAGAATTTGAGAATATTGTTACTATCACTGAACAGCCGATGCCAGTGATGGCTGGCGAGCCTTTGGTGTTAAGATGCCTTGTGAGATCTGATGACCCTGCTATTGTTCAGTGGCTCGATCCCAATGGAGTTTCGATCGCAAATGATGGCTTTATGTCTGTGGATGGACCGTTTATTGATGGCAATAAAACGACCACTAGCCTGTACTTTAGTCCACTACACACCTCACATGCTGGAGTGTATGTATGCCACTCCGACGTGATGCTAGCAGAGTCAGTGGAAACAGCAAGTCACAGTGTTACTGTACAGAGTAAGTTTTATTGGGTGAGCATGAGTGAGCCCCACACTAGCACATTCAATGTCGAGTTTTGTCTGTACATCTGTCCGTGTGGTCCATTGCTATACCCAAAGAGCTACAGGTGTGTACATTGTCATACTGCCTACAATGCATTAGCACCTACACTCATGCATGCAAACAAGGTACATGCTAAAACAGTATTTATAGCTTCTCCTGTACTATCAACCTAACCTATATTCCGATGACACCCGCTCAAAGATTCAAAGGTTGATCAGTAACGCCCATGAGGTCTCCAAGAGCAGGGGTGAAGCCTCATACCGCTGGTTACCTCACTCATGCCCGCACCACAATGCTCTGTATTCACCTAGTCAGCTACTACAGTTTTAGCGTACAAAAAGTGGCCTTCACTTGTTCATGAGATATGCTATTAGGCTACATAATGTACAAAAAAGTCATTTTGCATTAACTGAGTATGTTTTTGCTCCATTCCTTAGTACCTGCTCCCACAGTGTCAATTTCACAAACACCACCTGATAACCCAGTCTACACATCCTCTACTCTCACACTGAACTGCACCATTGAAGTACATGAGGCAGTTGACACTGGAATAGAAGTAAATGGTACTTTCAGTGGACCGGAAGGAGTCCTACTTACAGATTCTCGAACCGCTCTCTCAGATGTGATTGGCTCCAAGCCAATTTATCACAAAATAGTAGTTTTGAGCTCTTTACGATCATCAGATACTGGAATGTATCGCTGTGCTGCTGCACTTCATCCCACTTTGCAGTCGGGACTTATTATTTCAAGTGATGAAAGGATTGTAGATGCAAATATAACAGTTGGTAAGTGCAATACATTTTATACATGCTTGTTATCAGTGTTACTCATGGCCATTTCCTTATACAGCCTTGAATATCTCCATTGTGATAAACTATGCTCCACCCCCTGATGTATACTTCGGGCCACCAAATTACAGACCGGGTACCTCTGTAACTCTTACCTGCAATGTCCTTGGTGCCACTGAGCCAGTCAGCTACACATGGTCCAGCACTTCACCCTGCACTGAGAATGGCTGCTTTGCATCATCGAGCACTTCATCATCTGTCAGTAGTAGTTCTCTGTATTGGTATGATGCTGGTCAGCACACCTGCAGTGTATCAGATAGGAATGCAAATTTTGGGTCATCTACCACTGAGATGAATATTATAGGTATGTTCATAATTTTTTCGTAAATGGTTCATAAAAACGCATTGTTTACCTAATAGGTTTTTGGAGTTTGTATAGGTTAATTAAGATTGTTAATGGTCTTTCTTTAACTCTTTCTCAGCCAAATTTTAATTCATCCATAAGGCTTATGTGAATTTATATGTTTTTTTATATTAACCGTTAATAAAAAGTTCACACTTTTCTGTGTTTAAAAGAGTTATATTATGTTCTTGATTTGCTGAATTTTCTCATTGCACTGATAATGCCAAACTTGGTCAGTATGGAAGTAGCTATGTTGTTTCACTCTGATTGGCTTTTACTTAAGCTGCTGCTGCATTTTGAAAGTTTTAGTAATAATTAAGAGCAAGCTCTTACTTCAATTCTTCATCTTCTCTATCAGGTGCTGGAATGTATGTACCGAGTGGAAATCCCTATGGAGCTGTACCTAACAACAGTGTAGTGATTGCTCGTTATCGCTCAGGCTATTACATCAACATTTATTGCATTACAAATTCCTCCGCTTACATGCATAGCGGATCCCTAACTCGCCCAAACAATTACAATGTCTACTTTGATAGTGGGTACAGTCCTGGTGTATCTAGAATTTACAGCTATAGTTCATATCCTGGCAGTGGGATATACACTGCCCACGTGATAGATGCAAATGGTACCCCCTTGGACTTAAATGTTGGAATTTACGACTACAGATTTACATGTAAGTTAATACTGACATCATATGATAGTTTGTTTTGTGTATAAATTCTTCAATTGATGTGTACTTGCTGGATATCTTAATGAAAATTTTATATCAATCTCTTTGCACCAGTCTTCCTCAGGGAACATTATGGGTAAAACTAGAGCTAGAGGCTCTAAGTACATATAGTTTACCAGTTTAAAGCCTCCTAGAAACTTCATGGAAATATTATTATGCATTGTATTGTTGGTGTAGTACAGATATTGGTTAGAATGTATTATTATAGTAGCTAGAGTAGTCCTAGGCTTACTGTGATTGGTGGAGTACTAAGTAAGTTTGCTCATTATCTTTTATGTAGACACTGTTCAGACTTCACCCCCTTGTGTGTATTAACTACTACACAACTTTGTGTCGTGTGGCATAATACTGCCAACCTAGCTGTTGTTAAGACATTATGTTTGTTCCACAGCTCCCCCTAGAGTGACAGCCTTACGTCAGTCTCCCTCAACTGATAATTTCACTCTTGAGTGCACTTCTACCGACTCAGCAGCCACCTTCGTGACATGGGTGAAAGATGGAGTCAATCTCACCATTGATGGGAGAGTGTATAAACAGGTGCAGAAGGTGACATATCGACCCAGCTCTACATACCAGAACCTACTTCTCATTGATGATAATCCAAACAACCTACCTGGTGTATACACATGTGCTGTCAGCAATATGCTTGGAGCAAGTAATCAGACTACCACCTTTCAAGGTAAGTTCACAACATGTTCTATACTCTGCCAAGTATAAAGATTCAAGGGGGGTGGAATGTGATGTAATGTAATGTAATGTAATGTAATCTAATGTCTAATGTAATGTATTGTAATGTAATGTTTGGCATGAAGGAGGGGTCACAGAGGATCGAAACTTATACCATTGTGATCCTTGGGTGAAAGGTTTGAAAGTGAAAGTAGAGAAACTCTAGGTTGGAAATCTTTGTGACTAAGATTTTCAACTTCATTCTTTCCTATTAGTTTTTATTCCCTGTAGCTCTGGTAACTTTCTTCTGTGCAGAACTCCTAATGTCATAAAATAAATAAGTATGCATAGTCCAGAGCCACTATGGCCAGTGAATTATAATAAAGATTTTTTGGACTTGACACATAAAGCTTTTATTCTTTCCTATCTCTTTTACTTATTTAGGACATAGCTTGTAATCAGGTCATATTTTTCTATCACTAGTCATGTGTGTAATACTAAGCTTGTTTTGTTTGCATTGTGAACTGCTTTATCATCACTTTCTCATTAGGACTTCAAGTACAGGGACATGAAAATCTTACAGTAGGCCAACCTGCAACTATCTCTTGCAGCAGTGATTTTGAAATCACTAGCATCACTTGGTTTAACAATGACATGATTCCTGTAGTTGAGTCTGTGATCCCCAGAGCTGATTTACTCTTTGAATCACTTCCTACAAGTTCTCACGGAGAACGCTACACTTGTCGAACCACTAGTCCATATGGTACTCAGGAAAAGGTTATTACCATATCAGCCCAAAGTAAGTTATAATATTATGGAATGGAGTATATGGTGACATTATTCATTAACATTATGTGATCTTAGGCACTTACATCTAATTACAGGGGTGAGCCCTAGCTTAAGCACTCTTTTATTGTTCATTTGCGAATTTTTAGAATGGGAAGGAAAGAGAGATACGAATAGAAGTTTAATTATGTACCATAGCTACCACATGGGAATATAATTATAGGGACACCTGAGCATTGGATAAAATCACCGGTATTTTAGTTTATTAAAACGTATGTTGCCTTTTTCTCTAATAGTTCCTGACTCCTGGGGTGCCATAGCAGTAGACACACAAGGGACACCAACGGAGGGTCAAGAGTTCAACTTGACGTGTACTGTGACATTTGTTGATGGACTGCCACAAGACAGTATTTTGGTAACATGGATGGACGCAAACGGAATTGGCTTTTATGGAAATGAAATCAGTGAAATAAGTCCGACGAATTCAGATAATCTAACGGCAATTAGTGTGCTTATATTCAAGAACTTAAATTCATCTCACGGAGGTATTTACACATGCAAGGCTTCTGTTGATGTTCCAGGATTGAACATTCCCCCATCACTGTCACAGGAATATGATTTGATAGTTACAAGTAAGTGAAGACAATTTAAACTTGTAGGCTCAAAATTAATATTAGCGGAGTATTACAGAGACATTTAATCATTAGGCTGATATGTAATAGTGAAGCACAAATCAATTTGGACTGAATTGCATGATCCACATGGCGGTTTTCACAGCTATTCACACACGCTCCTTCAAAGGCAAGCCTTGTTAATTTCCTGGGGGAGAGAAATGGCAAGTGCTGCTATAGATGGTGTAGTACCTACACTTGTAAGGCTTGCAATTGCTTACCACTCTTCTGTCCGTAAAGGGTCTGTGTACAGCTCATTACATCATCGGAGTGTCCGTTGTTGACACAAAATAGTGAGGTGGAAATTGGATTGCATATAGTTACAGGGTGGGCTCTGTTGGTATATAGTGTGCAGGATTTCATATAGGAGGGGGGGGGGGAGGGCTGGGCAAAATTATATGCTGTCACCCATCCTCGGATTGCGCAAAACTATATATAGGCTGCGTAATCCGAGGATTGGGCAAAACGGACGTATTTGTAGTCCTTATGAAGATCATTTTCCCCCATCCTTATTACTAGCAGGGCGTAGCTGATTTCCTTTCTTGCGTAGATCATGCAGTTATTTAAAGCGTATGATGTTCATGCTGGAGAATGGTTCTCACCCCCTCTCACATTGACTTCAAAATTAACACAGTAATATGCTTAAAATTATTGTAATCTGTTTTTGATTTTATCT
The DNA here is from genome assembly GCA_963921505.1 of Phakellia ventilabrum. Classification (NCBI taxonomy): domain Eukaryota; kingdom Metazoa; phylum Porifera; class Demospongiae; order Axinellida; family Axinellidae; genus Phakellia; species Phakellia ventilabrum. The sequence continues at coordinate 5,799,721 of OY997378.1, read as the reverse complement.
ATAGGCATTTCGTTATTTCAGCTGAAGGTTGGGCCTGTTCAATATTGCATACACTGGACGGTTAGTTAAATTGCATCCATGGCTACTAATCTATTATAAAGTCTTTGTGTGATTAGAGAGCCATTGGGTAATGTAATTTGTCAGAGATTTTAGGCTATCTTGACATTTGGTAAAATTAATATTGCTTATGTTATAGGTGGACAGAACGTGGCTTGTTACACTTTCCATTAAAAATGCATTAACAGCCGCAATCCAAGATCGATGCGACTGTGGATTCTCAAGTTCTTCGATTGATGATGGAGAGTTCAGTTGTCAGACTACCACGACCGAGGTGGTCTACAGAAGCAAGATCACGGGAACTAGTAACACCTTCACTGCCCCAGAACTGCTGGCCTTTGTGGAAGACTGGATCACAAACGAAGGAACATTCACCGTCGATGTGTTTCGTCAACGTCTCAGGACCAATACTGAATGCCCACTTCACATCCAGTCCTTTCACCAGCCCGAGTGTGCTGGCAATACTATTATGCCTTTAGGCTGCTTTGATAATTTCTTAGCGAGTGTGTGTGCTAAACAATCTTGCTAACTACGTTGTGTATAGCTACAGGAAAGGACTCTGTGAGTTTTAACATTAATAGAGTGTTTTGAAGTGAGTTATTATTATTATTATTATTATTATATGTGACACACACCAACAAGTGGTGTAATGGGGGAGAGGGTACAGTAAACTACAAAATCAGTTCGCGGAATTGAAATTCCCTAAGCACATCAGTATCTAAGAGTCTAACATCTGCTTTTGCAGTAGCGTAATAATATAAGCAGTCAAAGGATAATTTAGAGATGTAGTGACACTTCTCAACAACTGCAGATACCAGCTTGTCCTTCATCCTAACTTTCAACTTCTGACCAGGCATAACCAGGCTTGACCACTGATGTTGCATGGCGTCTTTAATAGAATTGGCTACCTCTGAATCGTCACACCTAATGAAATCCACATAATGCTTAGTGATACTTGTGAGATTAGCTGGAAGTTCAAGTACTAGGTGAATATTACTGTCAGTAACAGACAGCGCTGGAACATCACAGGTTCGTACTGTGGTAGGGGAAGCAGATCTTTCAACTCCTCGATGTAAAGATTCAGCAGGCTTGAATTCATTCTGTGATTCTTTGCTAACTTTGCTTCTGGTACGACTGGCCACAGGACTTAGCGGCTTTGTTGGAACAGCATCACTTGCATCATATATTTGTACATTGCCAGAACTCTGAGGAACAAGTAGAGAACCACTGGTCTTTGAGGGGCACTGACTAACTTCATCTTGGGTGGAAGCAATGGTCCCAGCACCAGCAGCTAAGGCATCAGCATAGGAGAGTGTAGTAGGACTTTCCTCTGACACAGTCTCACTAGCTGTCTGCTGTGAGGTAGTAGCAGGTACTCCTGCCCTTTTCTTAGCAAGAAAGGCCTCCATTCTCTGTCTCTTATGCTTCTTGTTACTATGAGTTGCAGAGACAAAGTGGGTATTATTTGGAGAAGACTTGCAGTCCTGAGATTTCCAAAACAGTTTCAGACTGTAGCCACTGTTGTGCTTGGAGAAAGACCACACAGGGCAACCATAATCCGGACCATCCACACTAGCCAGAATAGAAGCCAGCTCTTTGGGAATTTCCAAGTGACAGCAAGACCTCTCAACTGCCATGCTAGCTACAGTTTACTAACTGTGAGTCGCTTAACTAATTATGTTGCATGTGTGAACAATATTTTTGTACAGAGTTAAGCCAATTCTTTGATGAATAACTATCATACTGTTAGGTGGGAGGCAAATGTAAAGCTTTCAGAGGGCAATTGTATACAGTTCTGAGTGAAATTAGTGTCACGGTATGAGACTAGCTAAGTTGATAAATCCACATTCCTTGAGCACAGTTTATACGTTGGGTCCAGATATTCAGTAGCTACATACTTTCCAATCTTTTGGGGATTCAGAAGCCACCAGAAGGTTTTCAAATTTTCGAATCCAGGTCGGATACTTTTTTTTCCCTTTTTTTTCATGAAATTTTTTTATCGCGAATTTTTTTCTCCAAATCGCAACTTAGTAATTAAATTAAATAATTTTCTTAACTTCTGACTTTTGCCATTCACTGTGCTTTTCAGATGACCTTGGAATAGCTATCAAAGCACAATGTTTTGTTTTCTTGAATGACTTCTCCATTAATTTGTTTTTCAAAACACAACTTCTGACAATTTGTGGCTGCTCACTGAGTTAAGTAGGGTTGAAGCCGAACCTCCGAACCAAGTTGATGGCTATGTCAGCAACATCCTAGCCTACACCCACATGACAATAGGTAAGCACCTAATTACCCCCTCTGCTTAATATTCACAAAATGACCTCTTTTGCTAATATTGCACTCCCCGCTCAGTCCCACCCCTCATCGTCACCTACACACAACCTAGACAGGCCAAAATCCTACGCATGCTTTTTCCCAAAAACACTTCAGATCCGGTTTTACAGCCAAATCTACCTTGCTATTCACAACTACACTAATTTCGCAATCCGGACTCGCCAATCAAATATTGCGACAATCCACGCCTGCTACAGTAGATTGACCCCAGGGTTATGACAGTCAGCCTACTCACAAGAAAACTACGCATGCTTTTCTCTCCTAACCCTTCCCTTGCTACGTTAACACACGCGTACAGACTAGCTACAACTCACCACTGCTTTTTGCCAGGGCCCCACAAACGGCAGCTAGACGCGAAAATGGGCGGAGTCTACGAGATAGAAAGGTCACTTTTCTAAAGACAACTGACTAGAGAAGACTGGATGACCATCTGTCTGGCAAGCTGCCTGCCAGCCTTTCAGCTACACTCACAAACACTACCACAGACTTCAGGCTGGATTTTACACACAAACAGCCTACTCAGCACTACAGACGGCCTAAACGGCTTCTTACTGAAAAAGCTTGCTGATGGTCAGAGATAGGAAAAAAAAGAAAGAGGTTTGAAAGTGAACATCAAAGTACCGCTCGGCCACATCAAAGTGCCGAATTTGCCCTTGAAAGTGCCGCTTTCCACATCAAAGTGACAGCTGTAGCTAGCTATGGCTCCTCAGAACGAAAATAGGGTAGCCACTATAGTTCAATGAATCTCATTAACGTTACGTAGCTCACGTGACCTTGCTGATTGCTCATTAATTATTCATGAGCAGTTGTACGTGGGGGGGGGGGGGGGATTTTTTCAACTTCCCTCGCTACCTTAACAGGTCATGTGTTGGTATTACAAGATAACCTTTTTTATTCACTCAATGCAATACACTGCCAAGTGTAAAGGTTTAAGGGGGTGTAGTATATTATAGAGTTTTATATGAAGCATGGGGCACACATGAGTCAAACACAGCTACCATATAGCTAATTATAGTGAAAACTAAGAATCCCAAACCGAAGCTTCTCCACTTTCACTTTCTATGAAGAGGTCTGACCAAAACGAAACGTGGTGTTTTATAAGTAATGTTTGTTTTCAAACACAAAATAAATACAAAATAAAGTCAAACACGTAGTTATATATAAAAATATATAGCTACATACCTAGTCATGAAGAAAGAAAGGAAGTAAGAAGTGCCAGCTAGGACCAAAAAAAAAAAAGGTAGGCTTAGCGGGATCGAACCAGCGCAAGGCTGTTTGCTTGCCAGACCAAGGTCTTCCTCACTGGGTCACAGGACTCTCACTTGCCTTGTACCCAGGCCACACCCCCCTTGCTAGACTGTCATCTATAGGGAAACGGTATACACTAACCTTGCAAGTTAACATCAGAGGGGGCAAATCGCCAATCGTCACTCTCTCTCATTTGTGGTTGGCGCCAACTGATACTACTGAATATCAAGAGAAATAATTTGTATTAAAAGAATATATATTGCAGACTAGTCACACAAGAAGTTACCCTAACAAGAAGTCAGACATTCATTTATTAAATACGCGGACAGCATACATGTACTAGGAGAGATATCACCTCCGGATTGAACTGATTTTTTGAGGTCACTGTTTCCTCAGATGCAATGTAAAATCCGTATAAGAAAGCTACATGTATGCATACGATCCGGACCACCTCTGATTCTGATCCGGTTCGCGGTGGAGGAGAGACGTACGCGCATGCGCACTCGTGCACTAATCCGTATCTCGATAATGACAGCTAGCTCAAAACCCAATGGTAAGCCTCTAGGCCCTACCTTGACCTTCCTAAACTCAATCGTTGGATTTACAGGCTGATGATGCGGTGATCACAACAATGTACCCGCGCAGTCGCGGTATCGCCATTACATAATTGCGGTTTAGGAAAAAATTCCCTTTCCACTTGCTGTGTCTGAGTGAGTGAGTGTCAATCCCCTCCCTGCTCATCCTACGTCATAATTGTAGCAATACATACATAGCGTCGCAATGAGAAAGTTCATTTGGAGCCTCGCAATGAGAAAATTCACTTGGAACCTCGCATTGCTGCAATCATTTGGAAACCTCAGTCCGGATACGATATTGGAATGCTCAAGGGCTCGCTCGAAAGTACATACATTGACTGGGAAGAACGCTAAAACAAGTGAGCAATAGCGTACAGTTTTTGTATAATTTACATAATCAATGAATAATGACTAATGGCTATAAACAATGCGCATATAATCACGCTGCATGGTTAGCACTGCCACGGCGGGCGAGCAGAGATCTAGATGTACATGTAATAAATTGCGACTTAGGCGCGTATAGCGAAAGTTTAAATCGCCTGAAAATATACACGCATAGTGACATAGATTCTCTCTCCTTCATTGTATATTTAGGTACTTTCTTTTACGTGGATACTGCAACAGTCAGATTAGGGTCAGGATCAGCTACCGCGTCCTTCAGCTGCTCCAAGAGCTGTAAGGTAGAGCGGGGTAATTCCGGTCGCGGTATAATTCTGGTCAGTCTATACGAAAGTGACCAACAACTGTACTATTTGCAAGTCTCACTCTTGCTGCAGTAACACTAACTACTCCTCGTACTGAAACTGCAATTATATCCGCATTGCTCTAAGCTTTTAGCTTTCGACCTACGCTGACCGGAATTGCGCATGTGACCGCTCTACCTTACTGATAGCGGTAGTGTCTTATTCAAGGTCCCAGTTAATTTTTACGAAGTGGCTATTTGTTCGACAGTCCACGGTTGGAGTTTAGCGGAAGGGTTAGGGTTTAGCTGGGGGCTAACTGTTGGGTTTAGAGCTCGCTGGGTGCGTCAGTTTTGAGCTGTACGCTAGTACACGATGCGCAGGCGCGTATTCCCCCCCCCCCCCTTCACACGAAATGCACGCATTTCCGACCAATAGCCACGTCCAAATTTTTTTGCGTCCGCTTCGCGCATGCGTTAGTAATCGGCATTCATCTGGGGGAATCCCTGGGAAAGTCCCACTAGCCATTCACAAGACCGCACTACTACTTCATGTAGTCTGTCAGCAAAGCATGTGAGTGCTGTATAGACAACCAAAGCACCATGTGGCTGATAATAGCAGTGCTGATGCAATAGACTGTAGTACTGGTCTTACAAAGAGCTTGGTGTATGCATGTCAGTATGTTCAAGTCATTGTGCCAGACAATTAAGGCAAGAATCCGTATTCCAACTTTAAATTGATGTGGCTTGCAAACTAAATTGAAGACATACTTTTCCAAGCCTCTCCAAGTTCAACATTTACATGAGGTTACTCATGGCAGTCCGGCACGGGCCAGGCGCATCATTTATTTAATATGAGGAATTACTTATTACGTATGTCGTAATTCTACAAGTAAATATAATCCCATTAAGAACAAGCTGACTCCAAATCCAGCGAAGGACAAGGTTTTGTGAAATGGAGGTTTCCAGTGGGACTTCAAAGCTGCCAGTCTATGAGAAAGCTTTAGCTAACCTGCCTGTCTGCCTACCTCATCGGAAAACACCTGGGAAATTCCGCTCTAATGTAGCCATTCAACTGTTACAACCAGTTATTGGGTTGACTGAGTAGTGATGTGGGTGACTACCCCTACTCCCACAACTGAAAACCACAGCTCTGATAATCTGTTGACCTTGCAACTGGTGTTGACTTAACAGAGAAACATCTTCCCCCTCTCTGTAAAAGCTGGACTCTGGACTGGACTGGTCTATGGACTGGACTATGAACTGGACTAGGTCTAGAATTTTTTTAGCTACTTCTGCTGCCAATAGCTGCTTACAGTTCTGAGACGTTAGTACCAGTGGGGTGGCCATGGTTCAAGGAAATTGACTGCACCCCACTGTTGTGGCATCGAGGAGGCTGCAGAGCTGGAGGCTATGACATTGTTCCACAATTGCATTCCGCAAGTGAATATTTTTGATATACGCGTACGTAGCAGCAGTAGGTCAGTTTCACGGTCTAGGATCACCTGTAGTGCTCGCTAATGTGAATTTGTGAAGTTGTAATATCTTTACTACACCATGTTTCCCAGTGTCCTTTGATAGCTGAAAATGCTACAGACGCAGAGGCAGCATTGAAAGCCATTCGCAAGCGTATCATCTATTATAGATTCTTATCTGGAATCTTGCAGTGTTGACATACGTTATGCCTACTTGCTTATAGGTACGATCTACGAAGCTAGTAACAATAGTGGACCAACCGCTATATAGCATTCTTTCCTAGAATAAATATTACTGTACTAAGCCAATTTTTTGGGGCTTGCTACATTCATACAAGGTGTTCTTAGTATAAGAGAACATGAGGTAGAGCAAAAATCAATTTTAGCGACTAATGCACTTACCTGTGAATCAGCTGTGTTGTGTGATAAATTAAATATTGGTACCATACATACACAAAAATTGTGATAATATGAGAGCAAAAAACTACCTCCTCTCTACATTTCTCCTATAGCTACTTTTGCCAACTGACTATAAATAAAACCGGGTGTGGCTATCTAATTTAGCTTCTGAAAACGGGTTTTCGTGAATCCGTGTGTGGAACAAGTGAATGTAAAATTTTATGAAAGAATTGGTTTTCTGCTTAGCAGTAGCCAATGAATAAAATTGGATCGTACTGCCATTTTAAGACATGCTCAAACGTGTAACTTAGAGCATCTAGCCACTAACTTAGGTATAATCAAAGCAACTATAGTAGCTAGCCACTATATTAGCTAGGTACAGTCAAAGCAAATATTTTGTGATGTTATGATTCTAGCCAAAGGCCTGATCAAATTTTTCCTCTAAAATCTTCACAAATAAAGATTATGACAAGTCTTTTCAATTGTCGGGTAGCTATACGTACTAATGTGAACGATTTCTTTCATTGGCAGGTGAATGATAGTCCATGATGTCTGGTCAACCCCATGAGCCTGAGCCCAGGTGGGGCCATGCTGCTGTCGGAATTGGAGGTCGTGTTTACGTGTGGGGAGGAGAGGACAGCAAGGGAAAGCCGTTCCCCGCTTCTCAAATAGAAGTCTTTGATATCAACACTGGACTTTGGGAGCAGAAGCAAACTCGTGGTCCGACACCCACAGGTGTTATATACGGTGGATACACAGTCATTGGTAATGCTCTCTACACATTTGCTGGAAGAGGGGAGGGTCGGACGTACTTCAATGACTTGCATAGGTTGGATCTCAAGTCCATGGAATGGACGAAACTGCAGCCGAGAAATCCCGAAAATGGTCCTCCCGAAATGAGAGGATGTGGGATGGTTGCAAATGGCAAGGATTCACTGGTTGTCTTCAGTGGTTATACTGGTACTAATCAGTACACAAACCAGCTCTACAAGTACAGCTTGAGTACAGGTAAGCTTATTTGTTAGGTAACAATATTTTCTCAGCAAAATGATATTTATTCTTAGATGCTGAGTAGCTAAACAAGCTGGGCAATTTGTAGCTATACACCTCTTCTAAATGTTTATCACATACATGTGGGGACCTCGTGAGAGGCCTGGCTCCTATGTTTAAACTAAACCATTATCTTTTGCCATGTAGACACCTGGTCAGTACCAAGAGTAATTGGAGACATCCCTGATGAATGTGGCTATATCACCTTCATTAAAATTGACAAGCAGCGAGCACTGGTTTATGGTGGAATAACAAAAGAGCGACGTCGAGTCAGTGATGCCTACATTTTGGACATGAATGAATGGGTAAATAAACTAACAGGGTTAGGAATGCTATGCACTCATGCACTTGTGGTTATAGCTACAGGATGTTGAAAGGGAAGGAAAATAGAACTGTAACAATAGCAGGATATTGTCACATGCAATGCAAGACTGCCATTTCCTTTTAAGTGCTTTGTGGGCATCTATAAATCATCAGATAACAATCATCTTAATGGGCTTAGTAAAACATTATGTGATCTATAAAAGTGGTATGTTGTTTTGCTGGTGCAAGAAATGGATAAAGTATTCATTACATATGAAAATAATCTTACTGTACAATTATGACTTGTAATTTTATGCATGGTAGTTGGAATGTGCTGCATGGATGTCACTTTAGCCATCCATGTGGCCTACAGTAAGCGTGTTGTGGAAAATAGTACATATACAGTGATTGAACCTTAGCTAGTACGCAACATATTTTTAAAATCTACCTTTTGAACTATTGCAACGCAATTAGTATTATTCGCCTCACACACTAGTCTAGACCCTCTCATGCCCCACAAGGGGCGGGAGAAGGTCTAGCTCGATAGACTACTTCACACGCATGAACCTATATGTCTTCTAGTCGTGAATTATATGATCTATTTCTACTGCAGCGGTGGACTAAAGTAATCCCAACTACTGTCGCACCACCTGGAAGAAGTGGCCATGCTGCCTGCTATATTGGGGGCCCCCTCCTTGGAACAGAGCGTCCACAGCTAATGGTGATGGGAGGGCTGGATAACAACTTTGGTGTACAAACAGATGCCTGGGTCCTGGATATAGATTCATCTAAATGGACTGAGGTACGTGTATGATTTGTTAATGTGGTTAAATCTTGATTTAGAAGTTCTCAAAGGCCGTAATGCAACTAAATGTTCGTACAGGACAAGATTGATATTTCATACATAATAACCAGCCAAGTATTATCACATGAATTATCCACCTGGAGGCTGTACTTAGCAACAGATTAATTCAATCTAGCTAAATGCATGTATGGAATGGATCAGACTCTCCCGGCTTCCAACAATTTCATAGTGCAGATTTTGCCAAAAGAGAATTTTCATCACTATACCTACCAAATTTTTGGCCAAAACACAAAACTATAAGCTAGCTTGATGTGCCTTGGTCTATTGAGCCTTACTATAGTAACATGGTATAGTGTTTTTTTTTCATAGAGCATGGTAAGAATCCCATAGAGCATATAGGAAGCTCTAGAAATACAGGAAATGTGTAAATGGCCTAGAGCATAGGCAGCTCTATGCTCTAAGCTATACTACAAACTTCCAGTAGCTTCCACTAAGCTTGCAGGTATAACTAGTGGTATAGTAACACTTGGCGCATGTGATATCATCCACAACACAATTATTTTGTATTCTAACTCATTGATAATCAATAATCAACGTCTTACACTTCATACATATGGTATTCCTTTATTTAGTAACAGTACCTGTACTAATTGTGATCAACAATAGTACCTATATCTTTTCGTAATTTTTATCTCGAACAGCTCCAGCTTCCTGATGATCTAGGGCGCCGATGTGACCAAACACTTGCTGTGGTGACACGAACCACCAGACTACTTCAGCTGCTCATGTTTGGTGGAGAAAAGGAGTGGGCTAAAGACCCACTGGCAGCTTCAACTCTTGTACAAATGGGTAAGTTGATACAATGGTTAGCCAACACTGCTGATACTGACCCCAGTTGCAGATGGGGACTGATATACATGACACTGAGACACAGATTAGTTGCAGGCATAGGAATGCTGCATGTCTAGCTAAGTGTAGCTACGTACAAAGCTCCTAGCTGTAAAGATCTGTAAAGTAGCCTTTTTCCTTGAGCTATATATGGTTGCTATAGAATTGTGTAAATAACAATTAGATCAGGTTATGTTCAGTTACAGGTAGTTATTTGCAAGGCATGCATGGGAATGTTAGGAGTGTATTATTATGCCTATAGCTACTATAATAAGTAAGTAATCTGCTTGGTTTGCACCTGGTGCATATTGAACATGATCAGATGTGGTAAGGTAAGGTAAACTCTGTGTGCTACAACTGCACTGATGAGACCCAAATAGGCTGAAACAGCTGTCTATGGTTTGTATTGGCATTTAGCAGGCTCTCCATTTTCAAAAAAAGTTCTTCATGTAGTATTTTAGACAATATTATAAGAAAACACTACATTACCTTCAATGTAGAAACACAGGACGAAGGGGAAAACTCTAAATGGAGTATAACAGATGTTGCAGCTACTACAGATCCTGCAAGATGGAATGAAACCATCCTACATCTCCAAAATCTTGGTTAGTAAACACCTGACTATTGATCGTGCATGCACCACTGTTTGTAACTGGCAGCGCCTCTACTGACCCCTTGAAATTTAAGGCTCTGTAATTCCTAATTCCCCACACAGCAAAAGTAAGAGCAGTGGTGAAGCAGAAAAAGTCTATCCATACAAAAGCAACTAGTGTAATGTTCATCGGCCCCCCAAGAGTTGGCAAGACCACTCTGATACAACGCCTTCTCAGGGACTCATCCTTTGTAGTACCTTTTCTTCCGAGTACGGCTATAGCTGAGGGGCCGCTGAGAATCGGCATCAAGAAGATGAATCCACGAATGGCGGCAGTGATTGGAAACAAGTGGTCGATACAAGACTTTATGGAAGAAAAACTACACCTCGTTAGACATACACTAAGGCAGCTAGCTATTGCAGTACCTGAGCCCGGAAAACGTCGAAACTCGCAAATTAATGGCGAATCTCAACAAACACAAACAACCGTGGAATCCCAGAAAACAGAACCGACAGAAAGGAGATCTAGATGGCCCATGAGATTATTTAGAAGAAACAACACCCGACACAGAGATGAAACAGCATACCACAGAGGCCGAAGAGACGGTAATCGCGCCTACTCCTCTTCTCCTCTCGTTCGAGACCCCCGACGAGATCATTACAGAAGCATTGACAGGTGGAATGCTTGGAGAAGTGGAAGAACTTCTGGAGGACTCCATCATGCTTCATGTTCTCGATACTGGTGGGCAGCCAGAATTTTTAGAGGTGCTTGCTGCCCTTCTAATGGGTCCGTCCATCAACCTTCTGGTTTTCAAGTTAAATGAACCCCTCGAAGAGCGATATGTGGTAGAGTATGTAGCACCTGATGGTAGCAGAAGTAAACCATATGTCTCATCTTTTACCGTCGAAGAAGTACTTTTTCAAGCATTGGCAAGTGTCTCCTTCACCCTACCACCAGTACCATCTTCTCTGGCTTCTTTGAATTCCCGAAATGCATCCAGTGCAATGACTATTTTCGTTGGTACTCATAAAGACAAAGCAACAGATGAGCAGTTTAAAGTGATCGATAACACTTTATCAATGAAATTAAACGGCACTGTACATCCCGAAACAAAGGTGATTCATTATCCCTCTACTGAGGGTCAGGAACTGGACCCTACATTTAGAACAGTGGTAGCTGTAGACAATACTAAGGCGGATGATCCTGGCCTCAAACAGCTGCAAGAAATGCTTACCGCATCTCTGAAAAAGCTGAACAAGGGGGCAGATACACCACTAGCTTGGCTGATGCTACACCTTTCCCTGCGTAGTTTTAAAGCTCGAGTTATTAGTTTCGAAAAGTGCCGCACGATCGGAAAAGCTTGTGGTATCGATACTGATGACGAGCTGAAGCTAGCACTGTGGTTTCTCAGCCATGAATGTGGGATTTTCAGATACTACCCTGAAATTGAAGGCCTTGAAGATGTAGTCGTTTGTGACACTCAAGTGCTTTTCGACTCCATCACAAATTTCGTTACTAGCACCTTTGACACACCACGGGCATACACTGATGTGGAAATGAGATTCAGACAGACAGGGAGATGTCCGAAGAGTGAAGCTGAAAAACTCTTAAATGATAGTGTTGAGATCCATTTTGATAAACTCGTAAAGCTACTGGAACATCTGCACATATTGTGTGTTGTTTCAAATGAGAATAGCGAAACCGAAGAGTTCTTTCTACCGTGTATACTTCGACCCTATCCCGTTGAAATCTGGAAGAGGAGCACAGCACTACTAGCACCTCTCCTTATCACATTCGACTGTGGGTACTGCCCACTTGGCCTATTTTCAGCCCTCATAGTCCACTTGGCATCATCTTGTCTCCAATCAGACCTCAAGTGGCAAGTGAACAATTACAATGGCAGACTTCATCGAAACCTGGTTGCATTTTTGGTCGGGGAAGATTGTGATAAAGTGTTCTTTATTGCTCGTCCTACTTTCTATGAAATATGGATCGAAAGAAACCAAGAAGAAAAACTACCGTTGCATGAACTATGTAGCCAAATATGCACTATCACTGACAATGCTCTTTGCAGTGTAAAAGCATCGCACAGCTCATTTCGAAACATTGGCCACCACATTGCATTCTACTGTCAGAGGGACTGCCATCGTCCGCCTCATCCAGCCACAGTAAATGTGAAAGACTCTACACAAGCTCCAATAACAGCCATTTGTGTTTTCACCAAGCAGCCAAGTCAGCTTCTTCCCAACCAACGCATTTGGTATGGAAAGGTAGGCATTTTACTTTTGAACTACTAAGGGGGTGTCTCCAAACTATTTTGCCGAAGATAATGTCATTGTGACGTTAAGGGGGGAGGGGGTCAGGACCGTGACGTTATCATTAGTTAAAACGTATGTACCATGCTAGCACGGCTAGAACTGTACAAATTACCCTACTTGGCATCCATGTAGGCAGCAAGGAAAGCAATACTTGCTGTAGTAGGTATGAGTATTTCATTGCAATGCACCCTTGGGCATGACATTATGAAGGGGGGGGGGTCAAAACCTAATAAATGTCACAATGACGCTATTTGGACAAATATAGTTTGGAGACGCCCCCTAAATGCCGTATTGTGTTATGGTTCTCTCAATAATTTTATTACTGTTTGTTTTTTTAAAGACACCTGGAGAGCTGACCTACTGTCCACCTGAAGCCACTCTTAAAGTGAAAGAGGCATTTGATTTCATTGACAACAATGCCTTAGGTGAGATTACAATAACCACACGCATTGAGACAACAATTTAAGAGAGGGGTGAGAATAAATACTAACAGAACTAATTGAAAATCAGTTTATAGTTAAATAATCTCAACTGCACATTAAAGTTAGATATAAGTCGTGTCAGTCTGAATGTAACCCTGAACTAATTACTATAGGGCATGAAGAATGCATAATTATTATGTCATCATCATAGGAGCTTAGCTAACTGTTGTGGCTAGGTATGCAAATATTAGGCATATTAACTCTTAGGTTTTCAATATCAGACTATATTATGCTGTACAGTTGGTATGCAAACTATACGATCGAAGTCCAAGGGCTTTTCTGATACTGACCGAGGTGCATTCCTATACTTATTATTATGGTAACTCACCAAATGTAGCTACTTTTTGGGGGGGATCCACACTGGGCAGGGAAGCTGGGCATGAGACTAGGAATTTCGCTGACATGAAAAAATAAATATGTCATTCAAGAAAAATCAACATAATAGGGCATTCTCCCATTCCACAGATGAAAACTCTCTGACAGACTTGTTAACACAACTGCAGGGGGCCACAAATTGGTACAACCTTGGAATAGCACTGGGCCTGACTCACTCGAGGTTGGATGAGATCAAAATCGACAATAGAGAGAACGTAAATGCCTGTAGAAGGGAAATGCTTCATGCTTGGCTGAGGAAGACCGATCATGTTGTCCAACCACCTAGTTGGAGGACACTAGCTGTTGCACTGGTGGACCCATTAGTAAACTACACAGAAATTGCCAGAATCATAGCCAGACTTCATAGTTAGGGAAAGAACAGGTTATCAATTTAACTGATTGAGAATGACAAAATGTATGACTTGTGTACGTATTAAATTGCACATTTTTTTATAATTATATTGACATGGATGTGCATGGTTGAGTCAATGTTTACCAAGCTAGATCCTTATACTATAGCCATGGGTATCCTCATATTATGTACAAGAGGTGAAAGCAAAGCTGAATGCCTGGTTCAATCACCTGCATATGGGGTCAAAGGAGAGTGTATTCTGAGAATATAGAACTCCTATTAACACTTGGCCTGCATACCCACAATGCAGTTTTGCCAGGACCACAGCATGGAAGAAGGCAAAGGCCGTAGGAAGGTCAATGGGAAGGGTAGCTTCAGGACCACAGCATGGAAGGAGGTGAAGGGTGCGCTGTAATCTAAACCCTCCCACGTACACAGCTCGATTCTTTGGAGATAAATTACACTTGGACCAAAACGAAAAATTGTCCATGTACGGAGTTACTCATGTGATTGCTGTGGATGGATTTAGCAGGAAATTAGTGGGAATGATCACAATCCCAGTGAAGAATCCAATTACTATCTACAATGCGCTCATGAGGCCACTACTTCAGTCTGAGGGTATATGGCAGCAGGTATGAGTGGACCATGGTACAGAGTTCACCTTGGTGCTGACAGTGCAGAAGCACCTTGCAGGCTTTCGACAGTTTCAAAATCGCCTACCTGTCCTGCAGAGTACTTCTCGCCAAAACCACAGAGTTGAACGCATGTGGCCTGAGATCAATCAACGCATCAACTATCCCATTACGCGGGTGTTAGTGGAAATGGAAGGGAATGAGGAAATTGATATGACAGATGATGTAGTGAAGTATTGCGTTTCATGGACAACGATCAATGTAGTCAAACCTGCTATTGCTAATTTTGTCACAGCTTGGAACGCACATAGAATTCCTGGGTTCCGTGGAGGAGTACCAAATATTTTGGCCAGTCGTGCTCCATAGACTGTACGGCTATCCTCAGCAGTAATACCAACTACTGCTCAAGTGATTCAGCTGCACTATAACGATGGTGGCACTTTGACTGAGGAGCATGTGTTTGGTAGAGACCCCCTAGAAGGTCATCAACAGTTGCAACACTTGCGAGAGCGTGATTTTGTCCAGAGATAGCTAGCTACTCCAGTATGGAAGAAATATTCGAAAATGTCCTACATAGTGATGGATCATAGATTGCAAGCTGTGCACCACTTCATTTCTCTCACGACTTCATTTGCCAGACTTGTTGAACTTGATTAAGTCTAAACTGCAAGGTATTTTGTTTTTTGTACGCATGTAAAACCTGTAGCTATTTCTGTTTTTATAACTTCAAATCCTTTGCTGGACTTGGTCAATTTTTTTGTACGTAGTGACCTGCTGACACTATAAATGTGTAATAGTCTCAGATGCATGCGGAAGCAATTAGTGAGGTTCTTACCATGTCATGTATTTCACATGTAACACTTGTGTTTCTGAGGGTTTTTTTTGTAACATCCTTTGCTGGACTTGTGGAATTTTTTATGTGTAAAAGCTTGCAGAAGCAATCAACGAGCTTCTCACCTCACTACTATTGTGATATGAAGGAGCCCCGCCCAGAGAAGCCTGGACCATGCATGGGGTAATAATATAAGCTGAATGAAATTGCAGGTGAGGGCTCTAACCTTACCTGAAACCTGAAACCTGAAATCTAAATAGAATTTCAGGTTTCAGGAGGGCTCTAACCCAAAAGCTGGTTGAATTTCAAGTTTCAGGCGAGGACTCTAATCTGAAAGCCGATGCCAACATGGTCAGTGTACTTTTCGGCCAATCTGCTTCCAGGTTTCATTGATGACTGAAAGATGAAATTTAAATGTTGATTCAGGTTTCAGGTGAGAGAATTTCAGATTTTATATTTAGGTGAGGGCTCTAACTCAAAAGCTGAAACCAGCATCTAAATTTCACTATTCAGTCATCAATGAAAGCAGAAAGCAGATTGACCGAAAAGTACGCTATCATTGTCAGAGTTTTTGGAGTGCTGGGGGAAGATGGAAATACTGTATAGTCAAAAGAGTATGATTTCTACTTGAAAGTGCACATGATATAATTTTAATTATCACCATCAATTTCAGCAAGCAGGTAGTCTATTATAAATGTACTGTGGCTGCATTTCCATTTCCAGGGGCCTAGCTACTTGAATAATAAAATTAATATTGTGACTCGGTCTCAGGTGTGTCTGCTATTATAATATTAAACATTACTGCTTACAGTTAGCTAATACTAACTTACTTGTGATCTGGCAAGGACAGTGTAATCTGCTTTTAGCTTTCATTGATGGATACCCCTGATATAAACCAAGCTCTACAAAGCTGGGGAAATGTTTTCAAGACTACCATGGAAACCTGTATCCCAAAGGGTGTTCTACCTAGACGCATGAATCTCCCTTGGCTATCAAAACGTGCAATGCAAAAGGGGAAATACTTTATTCTGAAGGGCAAAGTCATCAGGGTTGACTGAGCTTGGGAAAAAATATAAAGGCATGCATAATAAAGTGACATCAATATTGAGAAACTCAAAACAGTCATTCCTTTCAAGGAACCGTGATTAATACTGGAAACAAAAAACGGTTTTGGAAAACAATGAAGCTCTTCAGGAAGGATTCAGCCACAATACCATCAATGCATCAATCTGATGGTACATGTGCAAACAATGAGCTGGACAAAGTGAACATGTTGAACAATTAGTGCTATAAATGCTTCACTACATCATTGCCACCCCTATATGGCTCCTTTGAGTCTGCTGAACACCTGGAATTGCCTGAGAGAGGCCCAGAAAATCTGTTATGTACAGAGGAGGTTATATGTCAACAATCAATAGATGTTTTAAAGCAAGATGCCCGGACCAAATTTCTGGTAGGTTGTTGAAGTTCACCGCTGCAAGCATTGATACTGCAGTCACTAAGCGGTTTAACCAGTCAACAAGTAACTTCTGTAATTCCTTTGTATCTTGTACTATTCGTAACTGGAATACATTTTCTTCACATGTTCTCTTGGCTTGTTTTCTGAATCACTATTTAAAGCTAATTTTTGCGCATACATGCAAAATTAGCCATTATAGTGATATTGTGTGTCATTTGCATTTGTTGCATAAATTTCTATAGTTACAGTGCCAAGTGATAAGAAAAAAACAAAAACACAAATTGTTTTTTTAACTACTTTTTAGTAGTTCTGTAAAACTGTAAAACAGTTTACCCCAGAATTTTGTGTCATATTCTACCATTCATTTAGAATTACTGCTGTAAATTGGATTGTTTTGTATACATAAACTTTCCTTTGTTTCCGTTTTTGTTTGTTTTGCTCTTAAATTTTTTCATGGTTCCTTAACACTAGCAACCATTATGCTATTGGACCCTGCTGTACATGTTTTGCCTGTTTCAGCGTTAACATAAAAAATGAGCTCATCAAACCAACCACAAGCTAGGGCTTATACTGCTAGTGACATGTGCTTTTCCTAATAACTTGCCATTCCAGCTATTTTGTTAGTATTCAGTGTGTGTAGCAGCTTGTAGCTAATGAATAATTCAGTAGCCATCAGCCTGTCAGACTTGCAAAAATTTCCCCAGGCTTATAGTGATAGATAGATGGCTATTAAATTTTGTGGTAGCTATTTCGAAACAACTTAACTGAATTGGAGGGGAAAAAAGAAGCCTATATGCTATAGCCCCTTGACGGGCGAACAATTCTTCCCAGGCTTACTACTGATAGATAGATGACTATTTGTGGTATAAAGAGAAACAGCTTAAGTTGGAGGGGAAAAAAATAGCCTGGCTCCGTCTAAACAATTTTTCCCAGGGTTAGCATCGATTACTATATCTGTGGTATTTCAATAAAGAGAAACAACTTCACTTGGAGGGGGGGAAAGAAGCCTGTAGCTAGCTCCTGGACGGTCAAATAATTTTTCCCAGGCTTAGTACTGATAGAGAGATGACTATTCGTGGTATTTCTATAAAGAGAAACAACTTAAGTTAGAGAAGAAAAAAACTAGCATCCCTCCCTCCTGGATAATCAAACTTATAAACAATTTTTCCCAGGCCTAGTTGGAAATAAAACTAGCCTCCCTCCCTCCTGGATAGCCAAACTTATAAATAATTCTTCCCAGGCCTAGTTGGAGAAAGAAAAAAAACAACGCCTAGTGAGCTTCCCATCCCTCCTGCAGGGTCAGTAGAGGTATGGCTGCCCCAGAAGCGTTGGATAGGCGAGACTGGGAATCACGGTGGGCACCGCAACGTGCCCAGTCGTCCATTCAGCTTCGGTATCCGAAGAAAGAACCGGCGTTCTTGCTACTAGGTCGTAGAAAGTCGAAGATCAATATGTGTACAGGGGGCCCGGTCCCCGACTTGATCACCTTGGGGAGATAACGCTCCGAACCCCAGTCTGCAAACGAGCGCACCATTTCGACAATCCGTCAAACGTGTGTCAAATTCAGTATTATAAACCCCAACCGTCTGAGAGTTGAACCTCAATAGGTTATACCTGTAACGCATTGAACCTCAAGAGTTGAACCTCAATAGGTTCACACATCACTATCAGACTTACATCGGTACATCGAGAGTCAGGAGTCAAAATAATATAATACATGCAGTATACAAACTACAGTACTGCCTCAATCACATTACCAGTAATAATAATTACAAGCACCAATTATTAGTGGGCTATTACAATACCAAAGCCTTGTTCCCAGGCTCCACTCAACAACTTTGTTTTCATGCCTGTTTTGGCTCTTCCTCTCGAAGTTCATCCTTCAGTCCTGTATAGCTAGCTATATATGCACATGCTACCATTCATCCCATGCAGTACTAATAAATTGGGGTGAATGAGGCTAGTACATATATTGCAATAATTATTGTACCTCATAATAATGAACTTGCCTGCATAATGCAATAGCTAATGATATCTAGGACATGGCATCCTTTATTTTGTAGCATTGTTACTTGATAGCAATAGGCTAGCTGACAGACAGGTAGCTGACTTTTGATGTGTGACTCCATGCTTGATCAGCTTTTGTTTGGGGCGGACAAAAAAAAAGACAGGTTCAAATCCAAAGCCTGCCAGATCACAGAAAGTTAGAGGATCATGAAGAAAAGCCATATGTGGGGTAACCCTAAAACCTAGTACCTATGAAATGTACAAACATTGAGTAAAAACATCCATACTCTGTAAACAAATGACCAGCTCCTAAAAAGATTATATGGGAGGGGGGAGGGGCAAATTGGTTAGACCACTGATTCTGAGCTCTTCATTATTTTATGTGCACACATCATAAAATCTTACAGGAAAAAATGATCATGACCTACACAGTCAAAAATAGGCTAGGGTATGACAAAATTGGTGTCATGTATAATTCTTGCTCCCGCCTGCTGGATCTTGAGAGTGACCGTACGGGAGCTATCTAGCTGGCCACAGTCAATGGTGAAGGAGGTGTGGGGCTGACCAACCTTCTTCATGCAGTCTGAAAAGTGTGATTAGGAAGATATTACTGATGTAAGTTTTTAGTTCAGTTGAGGAGGTACTAGGAAAGATGGCTTGAGCCTGATCTCATACCCAGAATACTTACAAGAGAACTCTGGTATGAGACCGCGTCACAATGTTAATTGAACACACCTGAGACCGAGTCACAAAATTAATGTAGCTAGGCCCCTAGAAATGAAAATGTAGCAACAGTACATTATAACAGACTACTTGCTTGCTGAGTTTGATGGTGATAATTAGATAGAATGTTGTGTGTATCATGCACGTTCAAGTAGAAATTATACTCGTTTGACTATGCAGTATGTCCATCTCCGGATCCCCCCAGCACTCCAAAAACTCTGACAATGATAGTGTACTTTTTGGTCAATCTGCTTTCTGCTTTCATTGATGACTGAATAGTGAAATTAGATGCTGGTTTCAGCTTTTGAGTTAGAGCCCTCACCTAAATATAAAATCTGAAATTTCCTCACCTGAAACCTGAAATCTGAATAGAATTTCAGATTTCAGGTGAGGGATCTAACTCAAAAGCTGAATGAAATTTCAGGTTTCAGGTGAGGGCTCTAACCTGAAAGCTGAACCTTAACATTCAGTAAATTTCACCTTTCAGTCATCAATGAAACCCGAAAGCTGATCGGCCGAAAAATACACTGACCGACCGCCCTCACCTAAATATAAAATCTGAAATTCCCTCATCTGAAACCTGAATATAATTTCAGGTTTCAGGCTCTAACTCGAAACCTAAAAGCATATTGGCCGAAAAGTACACTGACCTTACTCATCATATGTGGCAGTCCCATGCATATTATTCCGTTGCGTATTTTGATTGTGTCACTGCATTCAAAGTGCTGTATCTCTGAACTTACGCTAATGCCAAGGCTCATATGCACTGTGTACACGCACCGATATCTGACGAGTCTATGCTACACATATGAGACTCACCCTGGAAGTGCAGAGATATTGCGCTTTGTATGCAGTAATACGAAAAATATGCGACGGAACAGTATTTGATTTCTTCACGGGGGCTGTCAGATATAATTATAAATTATGCCACCATTACTTAATTTTATACATCAATGCATGCAGGAAACTGTAGTAAAGTTCACAAAGAGTTATCCATTTTGAAGAGTAATGCTGCATTACAGCAGATCATGTTGGCTAAGGGTACTGTAAGTGGATGCTTCAGAATGCATGATCACATAAGTGGTGCTAGCAAAAGGTAGGTGAGATACACGTAAGAATGAACTGAAAAAATGCACTTCTACTATAAAGTTATGGGGCCTGTGCATATGAATAGAGGTTAGAAATTTCACCTGAAATATGGAACATAAAACAGGAAAAAAACACAGTCGGAGTACATACAAACATTAGTGGCACTGCAAGTGTACAAAGTTAGCATTGTGAGAAAATGTTAAAGGCGTCGCTAGTGTTCACTAGCCGAGGAGGATGGTAAAAACAATGATAAAAAGGTGGGCTCACAATGCTGTGCATCAGTCCAGGATTGATGATAAGAGTTCATGTGAAGGGAGCTCATCGTTAAAGCAGTCTAGGAAATCACCAGCATCAGCGAGATTATCTAGGAGATGTAAACCCTAAGAGAAGGGATGACATGTTAGTTTATAACAGCTGCTATAAGGAATTCCAGTAAACTAACAAACGAAGGATTTATTGACAATACACTCATGTTGCTACTGTGGCGCTGACGCCATTGACCACACACCCACAGATGTAGGCAGAGCTGTAAAACCTCCAGTCAGAGGACAAGATCAAGAGTAACCATGAATTACTTGTACTCCAGTCTGTTTGGGAAAGGCTGTATCCCTCATCGACAAGTGAGAGGTCCAGCTTACTGCCGATACAGTTAGCAGATAGCAAACAGCACTGGGACTAATACATAAACTGCAAATTGTAGTACTAAACACTTGGCATATCCTGCAGTGCTAACAAAACAACACCTCATTCTTTGGTTGTATTAATCACACCCTCAGGCATGGGGGTGGGGCCTGGGTATGCAGCTATGGTTGGACATACTCTGCAGTGCTAAGTATAGTATTGTGAGTGCTGCTCTCTAAATGTTACATACAAATGTTACGTACAGTATCACCACTCACATCTAAGTTATCATCAAGTTGTTGCCCTCCGGGTTGCTGTTGGTGCGGATGGCCGCTGCTTGCTGCAGCATGCGGGTGACTAGAGGAATTATGTACATTGCTAGTTACCGAGCCCTGGCGGCTACCTGACTGCTGGGCACCGGGGAGGCTCTGCTGACTGGCTGCTGTGGCTTGCGAAGGGACGTGAGAGGTCGGATTTCCTCCACGACCGGACGAAGCGACGCTGTTACTCCTCGATGCCGTTGCCGCCATCTGGTTGGGTACAGGTTCGCTGGACGTTGATGCAGCTAATGCTGTGCTTGTATGGTTGGTGGCCAGACACGAAGGCGGGGGATTGCTGGGTTGCTGCGGTTCTGTCTTCGGTGTGACTGGTGTGGCTGGGTCTACCTTGCGTTTCTTCATCGGTGGAGTATCCGCTGTAGAATGAGCATTCAAGTAACCCGTAATGCCTTTATCCTTCAAGCATGAGAAACATTATATGCATAGGTGTACAGTAGCAGTCAAAACAAGTTCCTGTTATGTGCAGAACTAACATGCATGAGATACGAACAGTACATGGCTCAGCTAAAACGGTAATAGCATACACAGAAGTGCTACAAACGCTCAGAAACAGATTGTAAAGCGCAGCAGAACTTGCCAGAGGACAGCGAAATAGGTACCTGTTGCGTTATGACAGCTATTGAAAGGTGAAGTAAGCTGCAAAATTGAAATCTAGACTAGCTGGTCGATTTGCTGCGCAAGCAGCTGATACAAGGACATGGTGCCTGTGTGTAGCTATATCTCTGCACATACCTATCAAAACAAGCAGCATGTTGCTATCTGCACCTGCCAGGCTGCCAGGCTTGTCTACTGTTTCTTTTCGCAATAAAAAGTGTGGTGTTGGCATGCAAACAGTACGATGTAAAAACGAAATGGCACCAACATAAAACGGCTATTGCACGTAAACGGAATGGGAACTTTTTTGACTGCTACTATATCAGTCCAAATAATGACCAAGACTGTATATGAGCATGCAGTCATTGCTATTGACGGTTGCATCTGCATCATACAATCATAGCACAATAAAGTGAATGCCAAAACCTTCATGCATTAGTATATGGTACAGGTGGCTACAGGTAGAATGCTAGTTAATAGTCCCATACCTTCCTCATCCTTGATGTCTTTGGGCTTGTCAACCGGCTGCCAGTTAACAGAAGGGTCTATTGTCACCTCATCCACATCCATCCCCTTCCTACAAACACAATATCAAGGCATATACTACCTGCCATTCTGCACGATTGCACTTAAGCTTAAGTGCGTATGAAGCATATTCCTTAGCTAGAGAGGACGTCCCAGGAAATGTTGAAGATTAGGTGCAGTGAGATTGCTTCTACGGCCCCAAAAGCTAGCTAGTTGTGTATTATCTCCCATTAAAGGCTTCCCCCGACCTTACATCACTTCCAGGCTCTCGTGTGCATTTAGGAGAGCCTGGTACAATAATATAACTTCTTAATTACACAGGGGCAATGATCATTTGAAAAGACGGCTACATTCCTCTACCTTTTGCTGAACACATTGTGGTACAAACACACAGTCAAAAACGTGCTGCCTTCCCTCATTGCTTACACGAGGACTGCAACTGTCCTCACCCATGTGAAAATTTACTCTTCTAATCTATGCACTCTATGAAGTGAAAGGTACAGCTAGGCCTTGGTAAGAGGCTACCCCCACCCCCCCACCCCCACCCACGTGCACTGTGTCACTTCTTACGTGTTGACTTGAGTGAGAATGCTCCACATGTACTGATCCACCTCTAGTCCTTCCAGCTGGGCATTGCTGTTACACACCGGACACTTCCAAGTCCCTCGTTCACAATTCATCTGAAGATAAGCCTCCAAGTCGAAGCACTACATGAGGTTTGCGTTTGTGTGTGGTGATTGTGTGGAGTGTGCTAGATAATAATGATAAAAATTAATGGTCACATTTCACAATCTTCCACAGTTATCCAGTCATTTTCACCAAAATATCTGAATGTGAAGTATATGTGGCAGTCTCGGGTAGAAGACTGATAAAATTACAGCAACGCTTTCCAAATTCCTGGGAGAACTGAGCATGCACAAATTATGTGTACCAGGGCCTCTGCCCCTCCCTCACAAGAGCCTGGGAACAAGGCTACCTACCTACCTACCACCAGCTGTGCCCACCTGGATATGTCTGCATTCCGCCCCTCTCGCTGGGAGCATTATCTTCTTGAAGGTGACTGGGCACTTCAAGGATGCCTTCACTCCTGTTTGCTGTACGCTAGTGTCATCAGAACTGTTAGCAAACCACCGCTTCACTGTGAGAAGGGAGTGCGAACGTACGAGTAGCAATCAGCACGTACTTTACCAATACAAGATATATACCTTTCTTCCAACGTTGCTAGGAACTATGATATTCTTCCCATGATTATTCACTAGCTATAACTGTGACCAAAGACTATAATTCAAGGTATTCATGTACTATATGTCCTACCCCTACATCTCATTACATTTTATGTGCTATAGTCATACCACTACCGCTATACAAGGCATGTATGTCGTACCCCTACTGCTATTCAGGCCATTTACAGTATGCACTCTATATATGTCATACCCCTACCGCTATTCAATACAGTACATCATAATCTATCTGCTATTCAAGACATTACATTATGTCATACCCCTACTGCTATTCAATACAGTACATCATAATCTATCTGCTATTCAAGACATTACATTATGTCATACCCCTACTGCTATTCAAGATATTGTCATACCCCTACCGCTATTCAAGATATTGTCATACCCCTACTGCTATTCAAGATATTGTCATACCCCTACTGCTATTCAAGATATTGTCATACCCCTACCGCTATTCAAGATATTGTCATACCCCTACTGCTATTCAAGATATGATGTCATACCCCTACTGCTATTCAAGATATGATGTCATACCCCTACGCTATTCAAGACATTTATGCACTATACGTACGTCATACCCTCATATCCCTACCCCAATTTCCTTTAGTCCACCATTCAAACATAGCACAAACCCTTTTATCTCATAAAAAAATATGTGTGCAAGAGTTTCGCTTGCTTTCCCACTCACTTTTAGCGATACAGTGATCTGTAGGAAGTAGTCTCTTCCGTAGCAATCCTTGCAGCACGGAATTAACAGACGGTCTATGAACAAGCTGTAGCACGAAGTGATGGGACTGGATGTACAGTGTGTGGGGGTGAGGAGAGAGGTCAAGGGTCAAGTCAATCTAATAAGTATACTAAAAGCGAAGATTGGCTCAACGCTGCACCAAAGGAGGAGCTCATGACTATACGTAAATGTGAACAAGTGTGTAAAGTGCAACCCATGGCTATTACAGTGTTCTGCCCAGGATTGTGTGAGAGGTGGTCAACACTGCAGCTAGACCTTCGCAGATGGCACATCATTGTCATGATATATGTCACGCTCGTGATGCTACCACGTGTTTGTTTCGACAAAAATCGGCATACTGAAAATCGTAGTGTAGTATTTAGATGTTTTTCACTTACCAAGCAATAGATTTTTCGCTATATTTGTTGGAATACCATCTACTACAGCCACCCAAGCAATAAAAGACAGCAGATAGGGTACATAATGATAGCAGCACTGTTTGAGCCACTACAAGTATAAAATACAAAAGTTACTTCAATATGACAAATCCAGGCTCATCAGAGCTCAGCATCGATCGCTTGCGCATGCAGTAGGTTTTAATACGGTTAAGCTTAGTGCTGGTTGGAAGAGGTAAGTACAGATTGGATGGCGACAGAAGTGGTCAGAGCCGACCACCACCGACCACCGTGGGCAGAACCCTGGCTAAGTAGTTTAGAAGCTCACGCAGCAGCAGGAGGTAACTGCGATCTCTAGCAGGTTCTGTCCTGGCTGACAGTAGTGCTTGAGGTGGAGGGGCTTGTGGCTGCTCCTTGTGTCTCCCTGCGAGAGAAAGGGAGAGAAGGAGGGAGGGAGAAAGGGAGGGAGGCAGGGATGGAGTGAGGGAGGGAGGGAGGAGGGAGGGAGGGAGGGAGGGAAAGAGACAGAGAGAGAGAGAGAAGTACTGAGACACTCTCACATGCAAGTGGCTAATCTATAGAGAAACGTGTATGCTTATTGGCATTGGAACAATTGCAGGTGTTAACTTCTTGTCAGGAAGTGGGGCTTTAAATACAAAGATGTGGTACACTCGCTTACCCTATCGATCTGCAGTTGCTGTTGATGGATGCTGACTGAGATACCCTGGGGCCAGTTGCATAGCATCTGTTTGTCGTCATGGTGATAGCACTTGAACTGGAGCTCAAGATCATTTCTAAAGAAATAGGGATAGCAATGACACTAGCTTCTTCAGTCATAACAGGATAGAGTCTAGACATGAATTAACACATGCACAAGCTAAATGAAAACCTGAGCAGCTTTTTATAGGAGGCATTATATTGCTGAAGCCTTTCTACCACAAGAGAAATACAAGGGAGTTCATGGCACTAAGAAAGAAAGGCTCTCTGAATACCAACTTTAATTCGGAAAGAAAACTTTTCCAACGTTTCGACTAGATGCTCTAGTCTTCTTCAGGGCGAAAGTGAAGTTAATGTGAGCACACCTGACACCTGCTATTTTTATAGCCTCGCACATCACGGGGTCAGGGGGTCGACCCGAGCTAGCTCCGCCCTGTAGTCGTCTCAGAGTTGCCGTCCAGCAATCAGGAAGCTCCAGTCCTCCGTCGCGATTGAAACGCTCTTCAGCACACAATTGTGTGATGATTTCCGAAAATGGCGGTCCTACCGAGGCTCATATCTCTGAAACAAAGGTTACAAATGTATAGTATTGGTTGGTATTAGTTGAAGGTGCTGTTCCAATCTCACTATACTGGTTAGTGAGATATGACGTTTCAAAATTGCCAAAACTGTAAAAATGCTTGAAGTTATTCTCAGTGGGTCCCACATAACATACCCATGTAGCCACACACGTGACCCCCTACCTCTTTATGAGCATCTCATGTACGGATTCCTTCAGATGAAACACACGTTGACTGACGCTCCTGCCGTGCTCTAATTGAAATGGCTTTAGCAGGACACCCTCACGAACAGGGAAGGTCAACCTCAGTGGTTCTGTAAGATAGCGGAATGGTAGGAAAGTTACTATGGCAACTGACGGGTTTGCATCAGCAGGTGCAGTGCACTCACGTTTCTCCTGTGGCTGTGCATTGGGCTGAATGGGAACCTTGTTGTTGTATTGGGCTGCTGCTGGGAGCATGTTGTTGCTAGGATATTGGTTGCCGGGGACGACAGCATTGGGGGAGGGGTAGGCCGGGGGAGATTGCATGTTGGGAGGCATCCCCATCATGGTGGAGTCATACTGTGTATGGTAAGTGGTGTATGCACGTGCGTGTACATACGTACGTATATGTGTGTGTGTGTGTGCATGTACGTATGTACGTGCATGTTTGCCATGCGTATGCATGTGTGTGTATGTGTGCGCAGTTGCATAGGTGTAATATGTATGTCAACATTAACAACACCTATACATACATGTATAAGCTTAATTATTATGCTAAAGAGGTCCCTCCTAAGTTACGTAATAGTACGACCAATCGTTTTCAGGATTATTCGCCATAGAAAATATACAACAAAAGTGTATAGCTACGAGCACAATACGTCACCATGTGAACTTTCAACGGGACACAAAACTCTGACGACCGGTAAACACTTCTATTATGGCTCCACTTACGCCTGTTCTGCTGAGAGGAGACGGTGCGGCACCAGTGTTCTGATGGATGCTAGGCAAACTACCGTAGTAGCCCGAGTCTGTCGGTGTACTAGGAGCCTGGCCGTAGGGGGGTGGAGCTTGTGGCATGGTGGGTGTGGTCGGTGTGACCTGCACGGGGCTAGGAACAGGGTGGTACCCGCCAGTGGGAGTGCCAGCGTAGCCACCACGATTTTGAGCTACATGGTACTGTGTGTGTGTGTGTGTGCGTGAGCGTGTGTGTATGTGTGTGTGCGTGAGTGTATGTGTGAATACGTGTGTGTGTGTGTGTGTGCAAATACGTGTGTGTGTGTGTGTGTGTGTGTGTGTGCGAGTGTGTGTATGTGTGTGTGCGTGAGTGTATGTGTGAATACGTGTGTGTGTGTGTGTGTGTGTGTATGTGTGTGCAAATACGTGTGTGTGTGTGTACATGTAAAACATTTAAAAAAATGAAAGAACATATAGGGATGGAATCCCCAAAAAGCAACCAAACAAGGTAGGAATGATACCACAATACCCTTACGGATTGTCATCCCTATATCTTTTGCCATTTTTGCAACTAGGTCTCATTATATGTAAGTGCTAGTCACATGGGACGACAGGATGTTAGATTGTGGTGTAGATGATTAAGTTTTTTTGAAAATACTTTGGTACAACAGAGTAATGTTTTTGGAAATATGCTAACTGTTGGCGAAGTGAAAGGGTGTTGTTGCAGGTGGAAGAGTGTAGGTGTCATTGTAGGTGTGGATTGTGGTGTAGAATGTGGGGTAAGTGGTACATTTATGTAGTCTAGAGTGTGTATTGCTGCATGTGGAGGATAAGTTGTAGTGTGAGGGGACTAACAGCACCTGTAGTGTAACAGACACAGAATGCACTTTGCACTGCAAAGCTTTCAGTGGGGCTTAACTCTTTGCAAGCCATGGGCACATTTATGTGCCTATATAAAATAGAGAAAACTATGTACTTTATATTAACGCCTAATATTAAAAGGCTCATATAAATTCATATAAGCCTTATGAATGTATTAAAACTTGGCTGGGAAAGAGTTAAAGATACAGCAGAGTAGCAAAATACAGCTAATGTGAATTGTAGCTAAGCGCCTACCCACTTGAGAATGCCACTGTACACCCACTGATTCTTGTATGCAACATTGTAATGGCAGACAGCTGTCTACAGCAGTTTTCCAACTCCATTTAATGCACATCACGAAGGTTAGTATGGTCTGTAATGGTCTAGCAGTTGTATCAGTGTTCTTACTATTATAACGTAACTACAGCAACTCACTTTGGTTCCTTCATAAAACGTACTCCAAGTATTATAAGCGTCTAAGCAGAACAGCTCGTGCTCGAGGCTGAGTTTCCGGTGTGGGCGTAACCACCGTTTAATGCGCCGAACTGAATGGAACAGAACGGCGCATAGCGGCAAGTACTTGCCTCGAGCGCTTGAGAATCTCTGCTGAACGGTTTGATTTGTTTGAGAACGCTATGGTGTGGGTGCAATAGCCCAGATTCAGTAGCGCTTCTTCGCGTTTGAATCATTGTAATCGCTTCAGTCATTGTTGTGCTATCGCCTCGGAAGAAGAAACCAGAAGCCAATTTAGCGACTTGCCGATTTGGCACTTCAGCGATGCTCTCTGTCAGCGTTAACAGTCTTGTTACTGTTGAAAACACTCGAGAATGACAGGTATGGTCCACAAAAGCTTATGACTAAGCTTAGGGCAGAGTTTTGAACATGTCACTTTGTACACATACAGTGGGGCAGCCATTTTCTTTCGGAGCCATCCCTATATATGGAGTACTACCGTACTCCATGATATTAATATTTTGATGAAAAAACTGTCAAAGGTGAACCACAAATGCTCTCCAGGACACACACACACACACACACACACACACACACACACACACACACACATTCACATGTGCACCTACATGTACCTGTGCATGTGGAGAGTGTGCCTGCGGTGCTTGGCTGGGGTAGGGGTATCGAGGAGGCTGCCGGTAGTATGCGCCCTGAGGGGTTCCGGCGGGGGAGTGGTAGTGTTCCACGGGGCTTCCCGCCATCATTTCCCCACTCTCCAGGGGAAGGTGATGAGGTCGTTGACTATAGGCTGCCGCTGCTGCAGCCGCTGCAGGTGTCCCGTACCGGACCTGGGGAGAAAGGTCTTCGGTTATCAGTACTCATATTGCAACGTGCTACAAGGTTTCCTTTTGGTTGGGGTGGGAAAGACGTGTGGTATGCAGATGTATGGAGAGGCTAGGTTGCCTGGGACTTTGTTCCCCTCCCCCTCCGCCCTCCCCCCGCATATGAAGTCCTGTACTATAGTAGTGCCC
Source organism: Phakellia ventilabrum (assembly GCA_963921505.1). Taxonomy (NCBI): domain Eukaryota; kingdom Metazoa; phylum Porifera; class Demospongiae; order Axinellida; family Axinellidae; genus Phakellia; species Phakellia ventilabrum. The sequence continues at coordinate 5,770,045 of OY997378.1, read as the reverse complement.
TCCCTTGGGATTTCAACCCTTCAAAGTTGAATATTGCTCAGCCCCCCCCCCCCCAAATTTCTTTCAATGTGCTTTTGCCCCCCCTTGGGAATTTTCCTAAATGAACCCCTGGACAGGCAGAACAACCAAAGACATTATTGGGAAATTCCAATGTGTCTGTTGTTGGAGGGTTCCACTGTGGTCATTTTCAAGCATGAAGTGTGGGGATTTACCTGCTGCTGTTGATGCTGTGTTGTCTGTGGTCCGTTGAGATAGTACTGCAGACCAGGCTGTTGGGAGTGCGGAGATCGGACGTACACCTGTGTGTGTGTGTGTGTGTGTGTGTGTTGTGTGTGCATGTTCATGATTACATGCATTAGTAATTTAGCACATGTACATATTTGTACATGCATGTTTTCATTACGTTAAACACATTTGACATGTACTGTGTACACATGTGCATTCACGTGTATTTAAATGCCTCGTGTGTCCATGTGCACGTATGTATGTGTGTTTATCAGAGCCCTAAACAGCAGCAGGCTATGAAATCTGCTCACTAGTACAATCATACATGTAGGACCGGATCTGACAAAAGGGCCCACTTTGCACATGTTTACAAAAGTTCAAATTGTTACATCTCTATCCACTCTAATACTCTAATCATGTTTGAAGTATCACCAAAAGAAATATGCAATTGAGCAAACGTACAATGTAACAAATGAGCAAGAAGAAAGTTTCTGGAATGCCTAAGGATAAGATGCAGTGAGATCTCAGGCCCTCCAATAATGTTTCATTGCCGATAGAAGCCTGGGATTGACTCCTATACCTGCACAATTTTAGCTTCTATAATTATGTGGCAGTCCCGGGCAGAAAACAAACATTACTCGGTCATGTATTTCGATCACATCACTGGGTTCAAAGTACCGTATCTCTGAACTTCCGTTAAGGGCAGGGCTCATACGTGTTGCGTAGAAGCCTCACCTATTGACACATCTACACAGCACTACGAGCCCCACCCTTAACGGAAGTTCAGAGATACAGTGTTTTGAATGCAGTGACACAATCAAAATATGCAACAAAATAACGTTCATTTTCTACCCGGAACTGGATGACGTGTGCCATGGGCGGATAAGGCACGTCCGTATGGTACACAGGCCGCAGCCTACCTGTTGCCCTGCCAGCTGGTGATGTACCATCTGAGGGTGTGGTGGTGGGCTGGAGACGTACTGTCCTCCTGGACTCATGGCCGCAGATGGATTGGCCACCCACAGCTGAAGGAGACAGTGAGAGAGAGATAGAAGGGAGGGAGAGGTGAACCACCAAATTCCAACAGTGTAGGTGGTAGTGATAAATTACACCCAATGGAAGGCAATCAATCATTCCACAAGAACTTGGGAATGAGACGCTACATATGTTAGGGCTTGGGAATCCAGTTACATGCGTCAGACTGTGTGTGATGGTTTGGGAATGAGGCTTGTCTCAAGCTGTGTGTCAGACCTGGGCATGCGGGTGCTGCTGAGGGTGAGAGTACATTCGCTGTGGCACACCACCTCTGTGCATCATCTGACGTGAGTGTGTGTGTGTGTGTGTGTGTGTGATAATACAGAGACAGGTAAGTCTATTTCCAAAATAAGTTCATATCTCCAACTGGCCCATTTGTAAAAAAAAATCTTTATTTACACTCTCTCCATGGTCCCGCATTACACAGCATACAGTGTGTGTGTGTGTGTGATAATACAGAGACAGGTAAGTCTATTTCCAAAATAAGTTCATATCTCCAACTGGCCCATTTGTAAAAAAAAATCTTTATTTACACTCTCTCCATGGTCCCGCATTACACAGCGAAGTCACATAATATTTAACTAAAAAGAGGCAAAGATGGATGAAGATATCACTTGACAGTATTTGCTACGAAGTGATTATTAGTCTGCAGTCCAACTATTTAGTTTTTGTCAGGGTCAGGCTTAGGTTAGGGCTGGGGTTAGGATTGGAGTAGGGTTGGGGATTGTGTAGGGGCTAGGCGCTAAGAGTCAAGAGCTGGCTACGTTGGGTTGCATCATGCAGTACCGAACTACAAGCTAGTGTATGCACGTGCATCTCGTATTAAAAATATACACACTTCCCGCCGCACAAATAGCTACACCATATTTACTATCATTCTTCAAAAGTACTACACTATACACTCTGCGTGCGTGGCCATACCTGTTGCTGCATGGCGCTCTGCTGCATGGCGCTCTGCTGCATGGCGCTCTGCTGCATGGCGCTCTGTTGCATGGCAGCTCCAGGCTGCTGGTAGCCAGCCTGCTGGGCAACCACCATCTGTTGCTGGGGGAAAAAAAGAAAAAAGAAAGTAGTCAATTAAGATGTCTACGATGACTTATAGCTCTCTGGAACAAGGGAAAAACTGTAGGGTAATGCTGTCTGCTGCACTGACCTGAGGTGACATCATACCAGCGGGGCTGGCAACGGGGCCCGGGTTGGTTGGGTTGTGTTGGACGGACACCTGCCCTACGCCTTGCCCCGCCCCCGTGGGGGAGCGGAACTGGGGCGTACTGGCGGGCGTGCCCCCAGGCAGTGGATCCTGCTGCATTCCTAGGAAAGAAATGGTGCAAAACACCATTTGCATGAAAGACTGGCTGCACTTGTTACGTGTGTGAAACATACGTCATTACATTAACACTAGTCTGCTATATAACACAGTGGAGTTAAGCTACTGGAAGTTTGCAGGCCGTGATTAGCAACAGTACATTTGCCCCTATCGGTAAGAGTGCAATTATTTCCGTATTATTTTTGCACACTTTTTTGTAATCACACGCTTTTTTTTAGTTCAACAAAGGCAGTAACTATAGGAACTGTACTGATATGTGATTGTCATGGAATCACAAGGATTCTCGTGCCATTAGGGAATAACTGCACTTGCAAATAGGAAAACTTACCTTACCTAGCTATTGCTCATGCAATCACTCCCAAATCACACTCAAATTCATGTGATTACCCACACAAATTCAGTTATGCAATCTATAGCACTACTTAGCGGCAAGATGGGTGGATGTACCACCGGGCCTTCCTTGCCCAGATTGTATTTCACAGCCGCAGGAAAAAAACAAAACAAAACAAAACGTGTTAGGCTGCGGGATAAATTCTGGGCGAGGAAGGCCTGAGTTCGAGGCTAGCTATACGGACAACTCGCAGGAGACGTAGACGTAAGTACTTAACTAGGATGATTGTCTCAGCCATGCAGTTGTAATAAGACCTGAAATATCAAAGGTAAACTTTGGCCGACCTTCTCTGCTCTGACCTACACAGCTACCAGAGCCCTGGGCTTCCAGGCGGAGGAGGTGGCGGCAGCCTCGTCCCCATACACTTACATGCACACACATACACACACACACACACACACACACACATCCATGCACACACACACACACATACACACACACACACACACACGCACAGCCGACAGCAATGACAGTGCAGCCTGCCATGCCCATGACGATGGAGAGGCACATCCAACAGACCAACGAGCGGCTGCACGTAAGACTCCCTGCACGAAGTGAACTAGAGCATGCTGCATGTATGTGATGGAGGAACTGATCGGTGAGTTAGCCTCGTCCCCAGGGCCTCCCAAAGGACGGGGGAGAGCCGGGTATCTTTTCTCACGTGAGTGATGTTTAGGATAGAAAGGACTCAATCGTGTGCAGGCAAGCACAGTCGCAGTTCTCAAGACACTAAGGAAAGGTAGTGAATGTACATGTCTTGTAGCTATCGTTGGGGTCACACACTGAGCGCTGAAGCAATATCTCTGGAAAAGGCAGCTGTATTTCAACCAGTCCCAGCCCATGCATAATTAAGTAAACTAGCCTCATTCCCAGGCCCTTGCGAAGGAGAGAATCAACTCCTCCTTTTCTCGTTTTAAAACTCTTCACGAGGAGAGACCTAGGGATGAGCCGTGGTGGGTGGAGTTTGTATCATAAAATGTGCCATTACCAGGATAGCTGGGAGGGTTCTGTCCCGGTGTCGTTGCATTGCTGGGGGTGGGGCTAGCCATGGAAACTCCGCCCCCCTGCTGTATGGAGGCACTCTGGGTCGGAGTGGGCGTGGTCTGGGACAGAGACTGGGGAATTGGTTGCTGTGTGTGTGTGTGTGTGTGTGTGTGTGGACATGTGTGAGTATGTGTGTGTGTGTGTGTGTGTGTGTGTGTGCATAAGTGTGTGTGTGTGTGTGTGTGTGTGTGCATGCATGAGTGTGTGTGTGTGTGTGTGTGTGTGTGTGAGAGTGAAGTGCATATATGTGAGTATGGGAGGAGGTAGCCACTAGGTAAACTGAGTAATGAAGCACTTGCAAAGCAATTAAGAGAAACACTGTAAGAAATATTAGTCCACCCTAACAGATTGAGTATTTGTAAACAGGTAGCCATGCTGTCTGCAGTTGCCACATATATATAGTGTGCATGTGTTACACCCACGCAATTGGCAATAACAGGGAGGCAACAAATTAACTCTCTCGAACTCGGGAAATTAACTCTGGCTTGGGGAATTGGAAAATACTCTAAACTGCCCACCTCTGTGCAAGGTATTGCTGGCTACGTTATGCGGTGTGCTCTTGCATTGCTGTTGCATGTGGTGTGCATTGCTGTTGTACACAATCAGGTATCCTCTTGGCAAGCAGCACCTCTCGGTAACTAAGGCATGATTCTTCTGGGACCAGCACAGCAGCACAGTGCTTGTTGTTGGGTCCGCAGGTACTTGCATGCTAGTGATTTATACCCAGACTGCTTTGAAACAGTCTGGGAATGAGATTATTTAGCTACCATGTAAAGACATTACAACAGTGAAAGGTACCAACTAGCACTGGAAGCTACTAGAAGTTTGCAGGCTCAATAGGCCAAGGTACGTCAAGCTAGATAAGTTTTGTGTTGCCTAGATGGTGGAAGAGTGATAGGTAATGATGATAATTCTGTTTTGGCAATTTCTAATCGATAACTGGAAGCACACAACGATTGTTGTGTCAGCACTTTCGCTGGGAGCTGCTGTACATGATGGGACTGTCTAGCCAAGCTGATCCATTCTCTACAGCTGCATTTAGTTTAGTACCGATCTGTTGCTGAGCACAACCTTCAGTTGGAAGTAAAAATCACCCGGCTGGTTTTTAGATGTAAAATATCAGTCTTGTTCACATTTATCACGGTATTGCTCTAAATTATGCAAATACCACTGACTCACAGTCGGGGTCTGAGCTGGTGTTGGCTGTTGGTGGGAGGTCATGCCCTGAGGCACGCCCTGTTGGCTGGTGGGGGTATGAGATGTTGCGGTGGGGGCGTAGTTGGACGTGTGAGCTGGGTTTGTGGGGGTCTGTGGTGTTGCTGGGGTGGGGGGATGAGGGTAGAGGTGGGGAGGATGGGACGGAGGGAGGGAGGAAGGGTGGGTTTGATTGGGGGGAGCAGTAGAGTTTGCAGCCAGCTGAGGGAGGGAGGGAGAGGGAAGGGGAGGGGGAGAGGGGGAGAGGGGAAGAGGGAGGGAGGGGAAGAGGGAGAGAGGGGAGAGGGGAGAGGGGAGAGGGGGGAGGGGGAGAGGGAGGGAGGGGAGAGGGGAGAGGGGGAGAGGGGGAGAGGGGGAGAGGGAGAGGGGGAGAGGGGGAGAGGGAGGGAGGGAGGGAGAGAGGGGAGAGGGAGAGAGGGGAGAGGGGAGAGGGGGAGAGGGGGAGAGGGGGAGAGGGGGGAGGGAGAGAGGGGGGGAGGGAGAGAGGGGAGAGGGAGAGAGGGAGGGAGCGAGAGAGTGTGTGTGTGTGTGAGAGAGAGAGAGAGAGAGTGTGTGTGTGTGTGTGTGCATGTGTAAAATGAAACACTCTAGAAAACAAGCCAAACCTGGCTTACTTGTAGTGGTAGGCGTACATAGATGTATTCATGCAAAGCTCAAATGGAGTTTTGATGAGACATTGTGTGTGCATACGGTGATTGACTCCCAACAGATTCATTATCAGTATTATGCAGATTCTACCCACTACAGAAAACATGCAGGCAAAGCTTGGAACTGCAGCACAGGTGTCGAGTTACTAAGTGGATACGAAGGAAAGAATGCTTACGTAATGGTTGCCTGCATGCGCTATGCAGATACAGGACTATGTATAACTAGCCTCGTTCCCAGGCCCGCGTGTGTGTTTGGTATTTTTCTCACGCGCATGATGTGCAGGGTAGAAGAGTGGTAGAAGGGTAACTTTTTGCTTGGGCAAGACAACTGCAGTTCTCAGATAACGAAGGAAGGTAGCAAATCTATACTTCTCGTAGCTACTCTTCAGAGCCCATTTGTACCACAGACTGAGCGCTGAAACACTGTCACCAGCAAAATGTAGAGAAGTGCAACCGTCTTTCGAGCAGTCCCTGCCCACGTGCAACTAAATTACATGAGACCTGGCGAAACGCACACGAGAGCCTGGGGACGATGCTAACATACATGTATAATACCACTACTGTCAAAGTTTATGTATTACAGTATGTCGGTGAAATAAATCCTGGGGGCTGAAAATAGCAATAAATAAGCACACTCTATCCCACATTGCAAGGGGTGTGTCCAATTATGTAATGTCACTTCCGGAGGGTAGCGAGAGCACGTTTTTATTGCAGCCAAAACAGACTCGAACTATAGGACATGACCTACCGAGATTCACTGACATCTGAGGGTGTCTTTTACAGTTGCAGCTATGTACTTATACACGTTTGCCCTCCAAAAAGTAGAATTATGTCATTCGCCACGCCTACCTGCAATCCAGATGCTCTAAACACCTGAGTAGTCACTTGTACTAACCACACATATTTTGTTCCATAAATTAGATACCACATTGCACACCTAGGCCAGCCCATAAACAAACCACGCAGGTTGTGTGGCTTTTGGAATGCGAAACAGCCGATACTTGGAATTGCTGCACAGGTATCGACTTACTAAGTGAGTATGAAAGAAAAGTATGTGGGAGTGTGTTCATAATGGTCGCCCGTGTGTGTAGGAGGAGGGTTAATGCTCCTCAGCTATACATGCGCGAATTAAGAAAAGGGTCCACGTGGAAGCACGTGGGGTACTATTAGTTGAAGGCTAGTACTTTGCACTGTACCAAGAATCATTCATGTGTTACTACTGGTCGTTGAGATACGGCAATTTGAAAACTGTCAAAAATTGAAATTTTGTTGACATGGGCCTTTTTCTCATATCTGCTCATACATGTAACCAGCTGAGAAACTACCTGGGCATCCCACATTTTTTTTGAATGCGTCAACTTTAAAGACGCATAACTCGACAACACTACACGCAATCATGAATAGATCTCCTAGGAGGCATTGCCGCACTGTCGACCCTTACCACAAGGGAGATACGGGATGGCACTCTCGATCGTGCAGTGATTTTGTGAAAATGGTGATGCTACCGGAGGACCGGAAGGAGCTGCAGCATCGCTAATACTACAAAGTCTGTCCCATATCTCCCCCGTGGTATGGCAGAAAGGCTTTACTTACTGGTCATTGCTGCAACAATGCTTTCTGTTAAAAACCACCAATGTTTCAATTACGATGTTGCCAAGAGATACATGTTTGAAGTTTATGCATGTGTTCAAGAATGTGGGAGTGCCGCGTTTTCGCAAATCTGGTAATTCGTGGCTTTGTAGTGAGAGGGAGGCATTGAAAAAATCAAAAATTGGACCACTTTAAGTTCTAGTGAAGAGGGGGCTTCTCAGTTGGCTCTTGCATAATGAAAGAAAGGCTCTCTAATTTTAATTCGGAAAGAAACTTTGCCAACATTTTGACCATATGCTCTAGTCTTCTTCAGGATGAAGGTGAAGCCATCTGCTATTTTTATAGCCACGTACGTCACAATCACGCCACAAGCCCATCAATGAACGTCATGAGAGGTCAAAGGTCGACCCAAACCAGCTCCACCCTTATGTCAGTCCGTCAGACTCGAAACCAGTTAGGCGGATATGTCTTTTGTCATGGTCAGAAATACTACGTTGACGAAAAGGTTAAATTTATTCACGTGATATTGTAGTAACGCTAAACGTTGTTGGGGCAAGAAATCACATGGGCACGCCTACTCTGACATATTCGCCAAACTAAAACACTCTTCAGCAGGGGTCATCTGGGGCCTCCATCAGCAACAGTTCCTTGGGTCTTCTGGCTTGGTCAACTACTGAATTTGACGGGATTATGCTTCTCCCCATGCATGTATAAAGCGGTTGCACTAACTTCACTTTCGCCCTGAAGAAGACTAGAGCATCTAGTCGAAACGTTGGCAAAGTTTCTTTCCAAATTAAAGTTGGTATTCAGAGAACTATCATAGGGTTGGCATCTGCAGAAAATGTAAACTATCTAAGACATGCACGCACACACACGTTTACACACACACACACACACACCTGTGGTGCTACACCAGAAGCCAGCTGAAGCTGTTGATGGGCTGCCATTTGTGCCTGTGCTTGTTGTGAGGGGTGAGGGCCAGTTAACGAAGAGGGGCTACCGTGCGCTGGAAAGTTCTGCAAGTTCTCGTTAGCCTTCAGATGGGCCGTTGCTGTGGCAGTAGCTGTCGCAGTTGCCGTAGCAGCAGCTGCTACCACAGCCGCAGCCGCAGCAGCTGCCGCCTGTAAATTTGAGTTCTGGATGGAATTTGAACCAGGTCCCTGAACTCCAGTACCGTTGGATGTGCCGTGATCGTGAGAGCCATGCTGCTGGCCGCCAGAAGCCTGGTAGGCCATTATCCCGGGCTGGCCGGCCCCTCCACGTTGACCGACACTGCCAAACTGGGGACTGTTTGGGGCAATTTGGTTTGGAGGGGTCTGCTGAAAAACCTGGTTGATGCTGGTATTGGGCGGAGCCTGGCTGCCTAAGGTCGATGTCGGCTTGGCGGCGTAGCTATTGGATGAGTTCATGTAGGAAGACATGGTCGTCATGGTGATGTTGGAGGGCACGGTGTGGATGGGGTTAGGGCCTGAAGTGATGCCGGCATGGACAGTAGTGATGACGGAGAGAGACTGTTGTTGTTGAGCATGTGGCTGGTGGTAGTGGGTGTGGTCAGGAGGTGGAGCCACCCACTGCCCTGAGGCCATCATGTCACTGAAAGTATGTGTGTGTGTATCATGAATTGTAAATCATCCACTTATACACTATGTGTGTGCATGTACATGTGTGTGTATGTGTGTGTATGTGTGTGTGTATGTGTGTGTCCATGTGTGTGCATATATGTGTGCATGTTCACCCATATGCAGTTTACCTTTGTGGAGGGAACTGAGAGTTTGCCGGCTTATTAAGCTGTTGGTTGGCTGCGTGGACAGCCGCGGCCTGGGCGATGGCCAGGGCGGTCTGGTGTGAGGGCTGTCTGTTGTCCCCCAGGCCCTGAGCCGTCATTCTGTGGTGGCGCATGAGCATGAGTCGTCCGAGCTCCTCGCACCACTGCGTCAGTACGGCTGGGTAGGGAAGGTTGAGGAGGGGGGCAAGGAGGGTTGAGAGAAAGAATAAAGGCAGGGTAGAGAGGATTATGGAGAAAACGGGGAGGGGGGGAGGGGTGGAAATGTACTTCTCAGGGGGAGGGGTGAAAATGTATTTATCAGGGGGGATGGGTGGAAATGTACTTCTTAGGGGAAGGGGTGAAAATGCATTTAGAAGAGGGAAGAGGTGAAAATGTACTTCTCAGGGGGCGGGGTGAAAATGTACTTATCAGGGGGGATGGGTGGAAATGTACTTCTTAGGGGAAGGGGTGAAAATGTACTTATTGGGAGAGGGGTGGAAAGGCATTTCTCAGGGGAGAGGGGTGAAAATGTACTTCTCAGGGGAGGGGTGAAAATGTACTTATTGGGGGGAGGGGTGAAAATGTACTTATCAGGGGGAGGGGTGGAATGTACTTATCAGGGGGGGGGGGTGAAAACATACTCATCAGGGGGGGGCGGGGAGGGTGGAAGTGTACTTATCCGAAATACTATCAGCGGGCGGTGTAAAAAACCACAGCAAATTGAGCAGCTTAAGCACACAATATTCCAGGCTTGAGCAAGAAATAGACTGCTTTTATCAAACAGTATTTCGGATTCACTTCTTAGATTAGTTTTGCCCTTGCAATATTTTGCGAGTTTCGATCACATCATTCAATAATCAGGTTCTCATATTACCACCCACCGATCAGACAAACCAAGACCTATCTTTCGTCCCTTATTTCTAACACAGTGTGGGACTCATCAGTTGGCATCTACCATAGTAGGCCCTACTAATCAGATGGAACGATTAGCTAACAGGCTACCATTGTAGGCCCTGTTATAGGTGGTACATAGTAGTCTGTGCTACTCAGTATGGTCTCATATACTGGCAGTGTGCTTCAACTTCCAATCTGGTTTTTATGTAGTGAGCTAAGCTTCTTACCCAGAGTATACCTGGCAACCGTGGATTAAATTGGGAGGATGGGGCTTAGCATAGCTTATCACATGGTGACAAGGGGGGGGGGGGGGGGACATGTACTGACGGTAGACGTGGAGCGTGATATTCTCCATGGTTGCGAGATCATAGATTTAGCCTCCAGCAATGGCGTGGAATAGTTAATTTCCAGCAGATCAGTGGTTTCTGTTGAGGCTGCAAAGAGAGCTAATGACAAGTCCTGTAATCTGATTGGTGGAACACTTGTAGGAATTCTATTGTGACACACTAGCAATGCTATGGCTTCCTATTCTCTCCCCCCCACACCCATTATAATGACCTTGAGGTTATTAATAACCTTGTTTGCCCCTCCCACACACTATGACCAGTCATAGTGTATGGAAAGGGCAAACATTAATAACCTCAAGGTCATTATAATGGGTGCGTGGGGGGGGGGGAGAAATAGGAAGCCATAGCATTGCTAACGTGAGGTAGACAAGCATGTTCTAAGCTAGCACAGCCTTGTCCCCGGGCTCTCACCTGAAAAATCTTTCTTATGAGATTTATGTTACTTAATTATGCGGTATAGCCAGGGGCCAATCGAAAGACAGCTGCATTTCTCTACCTTTCGTCAGCAACACTACTTCAGCGCTCAGTCTGTGGTACCAACGGGCCCTAAAGATTAATCAACGATTCACTGCCTTCTGTGTCTGAGAACCACAACTGTGCTCACCTATGCACAATTAATTCCTTGTCTAACCCCCTTCTACCCCAAACATCACTCACTTGAGTAAAGACACCAGGCTCTTCCCTGTTTTTAGCTAGCCAACTACCGGCCGATGCCAGATCAACTAGTACAAGATAAAAAATACACTCCGTGATATTCAGGCTTTGCCCTCGGGTTTTATTGAATATTGATCACTTTGTACGTTTCTGCTAAACACCCTTGCAGGCATAGTCTAAATATTCGCTCAGCGGGAAAAAAAAGACTCAAGGCAACACTTACTACCTCATCAAAGTGGTCAATGGATGCCTGCACTCAGACACTGCCAGAACGAACATTTCACAACCACAGAGAAGTACAGCAATGGTTTCCTTTTCCTATTATTCAGCTGCTGCAGTACATTACAACTCAGGCTAGACATTTTCAAGTTTGAGCAGAGCATGCAAACCGGTTTTACCAGTTTGGTAAGAAAATGCAAGACCTGTGACCTTCCTTGTGTATACAACTCTGGCCTACCAGTGTTTACACAGAATTACCAATGTTTGCACACAACACACCATATTAGGGGACCAGGGATGCTTGGTCAGGGTCACCCACTCACTGGAGCCTCTGACCACAGCCTTTGTAGAGCAGTAGGTCAAAGGTCACGTGCACTAACCATCAGTAACTGTCACTTAATTTCACAGATGAACCTTAATTGGTTCGCTTCATCTCTGAAGCTGCAAAAAAAATCTCTGGAGTAGAGCCTATAAAAGAACAGCCATGTTCAAAGGAAATGTCTAGATTCTGCCATTGGTCGCCTGGGCTCTGGGCTAAAGAACATTCGAAAATGACAATCTTTCTCCTACAAGTCCAAACACAGTCGAATAAAGACTGCTTTTATTTTTATTTCTGTGCTACATTATTCAATTTATCCGCAAAGCGTTTCACCCCGGGAAATGGATTATGCTCACTGCCCTCCCCTGGGTTAAATTTTGTCCAAGGAGCCAGAGTGTATTAGTCTCTGATACACAGCGAAAGAGCCTACAGATGATATGGCTTACAACAGGAGACATAATACTTCACGACAGTTGCTATAAACAAAAAAAAATATGATGTACAAGATTACAAGTTGATGCAAGGATCTGATTGGCATGACATCCTGCCAGACATGTAAGTGGGATTGCCTGCATGCATGTGCAAGTGGGGGGATTGCATCTACGTACAACAGTATACACCCAGTAAACAAAACAGGTACTACGGACAGGAATGATCATGCAAGAGTTGCTGGCTTGGTGCAGGAATCATTGTCATGACAACCAGCAAGCATATAGATGTATGTGGATAACTAGGAAAATTGCATCATTCAACAAACAGGTATTGTGCAATATGATACTGTACTGGGGGTGATAGGGCAAAAGTAGTTCCACCCACTCTTGGGGATTTCCCCACCACATAATAATGAAATAACGTGTTTTTTTTATGTCACACGATTTACACATCAGGCCTACCTGCACTATGAGGTGAGAAGCGGTCTTTGTGGTTTGCGCAGACCGCTAGCAGCCGGTACCCTGTAGGGAGAAAGGGAGGGAGGGAGGAAGGGAGGGTGGGAGGGAGCAAGCGAGTGAGGGAGTGAGGGAGGGAGGAAGGGAGTGAGTGAGTGAGATAGGGAGTGAAGGAGGGAAGGAGGGAGGGAGAGAGGGAGGGAGGGAGGGAGGGAGAGAGGAAGGGAGTGAGTGAGATAGGGAGTGAAGGAGGGAGGGAGGGAGGGTGAGATATGGTTGAAGGGGAGGAAAAAGGGGAAGGGGAGGGGAGGGGAGAGGCCAGAAAGGGAAAGAGAAAACAGGTTAACAGGGAGCACAAGAAGTAATTATTCCATAAGGCCTAACAATCTTGTCTCTCAGCCATTGCAGCAAAACAGTTGTGGTGGGAAGGTAGGCCATGGCCTAGTTACGTATCTACTTTTGATCCAGTACTGATCGTCAAACTGACTAAGATTTTGCTACCGCCACAATCAAAAGTTGCAAGCAAGCAGTTAAAATAGATAAACACCACAACAAACTCTAGCGACACACTCCTATCATACGCATGACATTACACCTGCATGCAACAAACCAACCCAAGGAGAAACGCCCTCCCCCTCCTATTGGGCCGTACTGGCTACCCACCAAGGAGCTATATTGTGATGCAGCTTCAAGATCTACTTCCTGAATCAGGTGTAATTCAGGACACCTTTTTCTTAGTTCTGTTCTAAAATTAAAAAAATACTGCCCCCCCCCCCCAGGGATCACATTGTTATGAGACCTAGTTCCTGATATAGGTTTTCTGTAACTGTAAACCACACACTCTCACTGACACAGGTAGTCTCTGCATATAATTACAACATTGTATATGCAGGTCTTCTGTGTGAATCTCTGCAAGGCATATTACGCTTGCTCTAGTTCTGGAATCAGTGGCACTGAGCATGATCTTTTTTATGTGTGTATACCTCACATACACACCACAATGAGTTCTCTATACTGCAGCCACTTAGCCTTTTACTCCAGCAGCCATTAGACTGTGGAGTAGATTGTGTACACACTTGTGCACCACAACACTTCCTCAACATGCCAGTGATTGCTTTGTTTACAGTGAAAGTGTAGTAATTTCGGTGCAAAGTGCTCAATAAGGATATAAACACCAGGTGCATCTATGGATTTTTATCTCTGAGAAACAAGATTCGTAATTCATATCCAGTTGGGCGCTCTTTCACATAAAAATAATATTCTAGTGCACAGTAGAAAATACCACACACGCAAACACACAAACACACACACACACACACACACATCCACAAACACACACACACAGCTGTGTTTTTTCTCTTCTCTCACCTAAATTTAGATCAAATCCGGGTGATGCTGCAAACCGACTGACAATCTGCAAGCAGCCCATGAGTCCGCTCTCGTATTGAGGCTGAAAGGCACGCACATCTGCACACCACTCCAGAAGTTCTCTCGCTGCGGAGACAAAGCCCTGTGGTGTGCTCAGCTGTTGGCGAATGACCTGTGAGTGTGTGCGTGTGTGTGTGTGTGTGTGTGTGTGTGTGTGTGTGTGTGCATGTGTGTGTGAGTGTGTGTGTGGGCATGTGTGTACATGTGTATTAGCAGAAAGAAAAGGGATAGAAACAACCGTATTTTCTTGAATAAACACATTCCTCAAATAACCACCAGCCTTGTGAAAAGTTCAGTATTAACGCAAACAAAAACCGGGTCTTGACTAAACCCTGGGCTGAGCTGGAGGAGTGGCACCTTGAACATGTGGTTGCCACCTCAAAATGGCACCACCAACGTAGGAACTACACCTTCACATCCAGGCCAGAGGAGGTTGGACAAGCTACACGAATAAGTAATAATTGATTTTAGTTCCGCGTGACCGGAAGGGGCGGGGAAAAGATGCGTAACGTGCAAAGCGGGACGGAACGAGATGGATGGAGAATAGCCATGACGGCAGCTCTTCTATTGAGAGCTACTCACCTCGATCGAAAATGCCTGACACTGACAACAAACCTCAAGGCCCGCTGGACGTAATTGGTGTTGGATCGTCGTATTGCTATCAGATCCCTAGCTTTAGCGTCATAACAGTTGAGCTGAGAAACGTTAGAGTGAGCTTTTGGGACGACGAAGAGAAGCGGACCGGGATCTACGATCTGTTCATGAGGGAAGACCCATCCGGCGAGGTGCGCAAACGCTTTCCAGATGGTGGCTGGTCGCTCCTTCCTGCCGTTCCGAGCTCTCACCGAATCAGCGACTGTTTGCACCCAGAGCCAACAAAGGCCTCACAGTTGTCATGGAAAAACACAAAACTTAACACTAGCAATAATGTTTCTTCCTTAAAAGTTCATTTTCGAAGTGACAGGCCAGGGGAAAACAGGCGAAATCTTCAATTCTTTCCCTATGGCGTTTGCAATACTTAACGGGCCATTAGCGTCGATCACATGCAAGATTACCTTTTGATTGAATATGTCATGTGATTTCAATGAGACCTGATTATGAAAGGTCAACCGTGGCCGACCTCCTCTGCATCCAGGCCAGTCGAAAGTGGAAGAAAAAAAATCGTACAAGTTCAAGAATGCTTGATGGCAAGTGAGAGGACATGAGG